>CM046365.1:26160861-26195296 GCA_025413025.1 Ficus hispida
GTCATTCTATAATACCAATAACCCGCCACTTACTTGGAAGCAAACGGCTCCAAATTTGCATCGGGCAGCTAGTGGCTTGCATTATCTCCATAGAGGTGTGAAGCACACGATCATTCACCGCGATGTAAAGACAAGCAACATTTTATTGGATGAGAGATTTGTGGCCAAGGTTTCGGATTTTGGTTTGTCAAAAGTGGGCCCAACTACCTTGTCGAAGACCCACGTCAGCACTATGGTCAAGGGTAGTTTCGGGTATCTAGACCCCGAGTACTACAGACGCCAATTGTTGACTGAAAAGTCCGACGTGTACTCGTTCGGCGTAGTTTGTGTGAAGTGCTATGTGGTAGGCCACCCATAATGCGAACGGTGGAGAAAAAGCAAATGCACATAGCTGAGTGGGTCCGGAGTTGTTATCAAGAGAGAAAGATTAAGGAGATCGTTGATCCATTTCTGACGGATAAGATTGCGCCGGAGTGTTTAAAGAAGTTCTGCGAGATCGCGGTGAGTTGCACGCTCGATGATGGAGCAGAAAGGCCTTCGATGAAGGAAGTGCCAAGGGATCTGGAGTTTGCAATGCAACTGCAGCATAACGACGAGGAAAATGTGAGGCTTGGTGGGGAACCATCTGAAATGATTGAAGATGGTACCATTAGGATTCGTTGTGTCTGGGAAGACAAATCTAGTTCTGTGTTTTCTGACATCAAGGGTTTACTAGGAAGGAGAGCCACATTTAAGCCACATCAAAGTAGTTTTTTTTTTTTTTTTTTGGCGCCCACAAGAATTTTCGAGTGTTGGTTGCTCTACAAGTGACAATAGGATCATATCTTTTTCGCCATTTATAATCTTGTAGTCCAGTGCATGTTCACTTTGCGATTCAAAAACGTTGTAACATTCGCTTTTGACCGATTAATGAAAGTTTTCGCTTAGAGGACATGGATTTAATATATTTTATATAGGATTTGTTCATGAATGCTCCATGAGATATAGAAACTTCTTTTGTTAGTCTTGCAACCATGATTTAATAACCAAAATATTCAGATAATTTATCAATCAATTGTAAGGTTGGGATAGAAGATATATTAATTATCTAATGCTTTTTTTACATTATTACAAATGTATATTCTTCGCAATATTGTCATTCAAAAATGATGTGGATTTGCCGTCACGCTTTCATAAATCACAAGACTATTCTTCTAAGTTAGGACATTATAACGTTTTTTCCCCCGCCCAAAAAAAAAAAAAACATAATGTTAAAAATGTATCCACACGGGTGAGGCCAATAATGGATGATCAAAAGGTGAGGACAACGTGGTTTATTGACTAATAACAACAGTGCATGTTCACTTGTAGCTGAAAAGACATATTGGAGTTGAAATGTAGTGGGAAATATGACTCAGAGAGTTTATGAGAGCATTGTCTGGCCTCTCACCTCTCTGAGATCATATACGTAGAGGAATTATAAATTGTACTATTTTGAAATCTTTAGCGCCAAAAAAAAAAAAAAAAAAAAAACTACTTTGTAATTTAACTAGCGTACGTGTAACTTGTGTTGTTCTAAACGTGTATGTTACATTAAATGCATGCTCATCGCAGGAGGAAAAAAAAAAAAAGGAGGTACATGCATGAATGCTTTTAACACTCCAATCAATCTTCAAAAGGATTGAAATGTTAGAAATTGGAGGGATATTATAAAATGGGAAATATGGAAAATAGATATTTGATTGAATTGCAAAATGGCAAACGGCAAAAAATATTTTATTAAAAAGAGTTAGCAACCATATTAGTAGGTGTTTAAAAGTAGGACAAAATATAGAGCTCTTGTCTCCAATTTGTAGAAAAGGCTACTTGAATTATATGCTATGGAGAGATTATATATGAAGCACATAGCTTGGGTATTTATAGGCTTCAATATTGGCGGTTGCATCAGTGCCTTGGCCTTTTTGCCGACCGTGGCTCTTCAGGAAACAACACCGCACTCGACCTCCGGAGCTGGACCGGAGACTTAAACTCAACATTTTTCCCTTACAAGGCGGAAACAAAGCTTCAATCTCCTTAGCACAATTGATCAGCTAATGGAAGCCTTCAGTCCCTTGTAGGACTAATCGGTTCTCAAAGTTGGAATTCACAGTTAGAGTTAGTTAATTTTTAAAATTAATTAAAAAATTAGTTAATTTTTTAGAAAAAGTTAAAAAATTGAGTTGGAAATTTTAGATTGAAATTGATGAATCTAATAAAGGGTTAGGCTTTTCAATCACAAAGACCGTGGAATCTTCTCTCTCTTTTTTTTCTTTTTTCTTTTATCTTTTAGTGATGTTCCTAATATTACATGCCCATCGACTTCTGTAGTCTCAAAGTCAAGTCGTTGTCTTCTTTTCAGTAATAAAATAAATTATAAGAAAAGTGGAAGAGCAAAATTTCTCGTGGAAATGTTACAATAAGGTAACGACAAAGGTAAATGATCATGGATCAAGAGTGGAATAGTATTGCAAGGATCACCGAATAAGATAATGATACTACACGAAAACACACCAGTCGCAACCAAATTTTTTCGCCACCAAAAGCTTTGGTTGCAAAAGAGAGTCTATTGCGACCAATTTTCAGTCGCAAAAATTTTTGGTTGCGTTTAACATAACATTGCAACCATGTTTTTCTGCGACCAAATAATTTGGTCGCAAAAATATACCTACTTCGATCAATTAATTTTTTGCTACAAAAATTTCGAGCCCCAATGGATAAAAAGAGGCGGGTAAATAAGTATTCCACAACTTTTTTTTTTTTTTTTTTGGTCACTGAAAGTAGACAATCAGCCACCAATATTTTGGTATCAAAACTTTTAGTCTTTTTGTGACCAAAATATTAAGGAATGTCCGAAGCAGAAAGTGGTGTTATCTGATACTAATTGCAGCAACCAAATCAGTAGTCACAAAAAACTCTTTTTGCTTAGTCTAAAATAGTTCTTTTTGATACTAATAATAGCAACCAAACCTATTGGCATTATCTCCAAGTACTCGAATCATATTAATAATTAAACTCTTTTTGCAAATATAGCAAGAAAACAAATATAATCTAATAAAGGATTAAAAATCAGTACTTCAAAAAGGAAAACTAAATTTAAAAAAAAAAAAAAAATATATATATATATATATATATATTAATGCTCTTGATTACATCCTGGATCAAGTTTTGAAAGATTTATTTTGCACACAAAGGCTTTAGGATGAAGTCTTGAGTTCTCGACTTCTATTTGCCTCCAATTAACCTGAAAGAAAAAAATAATAATAAAGTCAACTAATCAAAGATCTTGATTTTTATTACTGTGACTTGTATTGCACTTTCTAACACAACATAGCGAATCAAAGTTATAAAAAAACACACCTTTATAATCAATCACTTTCTTCACAGATATATCTTCTGTATCATTAAGTAGTGATTCGTCATCATCATTTTCTTCTCCACTTGATTCTTGTAGGATCTCATCATTGGGATCTGTTTCCAACTGAACATCCACTCCTTCAACTTCAATCGGTTCGATCTCTTCTCGAACAAAATGAGTTTCTGTGTCGGTGACATCAAATGTTACATTGATGTCATTTGAGGTTTCTTCTTGATAAGCTTCTGCATTGATAACGATGTCCTCCTCACCACCGTCTTCACCACTTTTACTTGTTGATGGAGTATCCCAAATATGTCGATGATTTACTTCCGAACCACTTTCCAATTCTTGCCCTTTTTCTGATCGTCTAAATAATAGACTTCATTAACTTGGGTTGCAAGGTCAAAGGATCATCTTTGTAACATTCATTGCTTACATCGATACTGGTTGAATGAAATTCTGTATGCTTTTTTCTATTATCAACAGAATTATACCAAGCACATTTAAATAATATCACTTTGTGCCAATATAGGCATTGCAGCTCCCAAATTTCCTTGATATACCCATAGAAATCACATAGCTTACCACCGTATTCTGATTCAACCAAAATGCCATAATTTTGTGTGTTACGCTTCTCATCTCGGGTTTTTGTACGGTAGCGAACTCCATTTACCATGCAACCAGTATATGGAAAAACTAGAAACCTCGGTCGACATGCAAGTGCATACAACTCGTCTGTCATCACTTCCGTAAATGGTTGATGATACAAATGTTTTATCTGTACATAGTTAAAATGAATATGGGGACGGACACAATTCAAAAACAATTAAAGTCACAATAATTAGACAAAACTTACTTTATCCTCAAACCATCTTGGAAAATCGTCTTTTTGAGTTTTACTACTACAAAAGTTGGCTTACATGATGGAAAATACACGACGGTTTTTGTGAAACTGTCATCTTAAACAGGATTATACGACGGTTTGATAAAACCGTCGTGTAAACAAAAAATTACTCGACGATTTTGATGAACCGTCGTATAATCCGCCAGATTATACGACGGTTTTCTTGGAACCGTCGTGTAATCCGGCCGCATTTCAAAAAAAAAAAACAAAGGATTACACGACGGTTTGTATAACCGTCGTATAATCCTCCGAAAATTTTTAAAATTTTCAAAATTTCAAAAACAGGATTACACGACGGTTATAGAAAACCATCGTGTAATCCTCTGAAAATTTTCAAATTAAAAAAAAAAAACCATCGTGTAATCCTCCAAAAATTTTTAAAATTTTCAAATTAAAAAAAAAAAGGATTCCACGACGGTTCTAAAAATAGTCATGTAATCCTAAGATTACACGATGGTTTTAAAAACCGTCGTGTAATCCGAGGATTACACAACGGTTTTGCTCAAAACCATCGTGTAATCTTAGATTACATGACGATTTTTAGAACCGTCGTATAATCTTCGAAAATTTTCAAAAAAAAAAAAAGGATTACAAAACGGTTATAGGATTACATGACGGTTTTGAGCAAAACCGTCGTGTAATCTCCAAAAATTTTCAAAAAAAAAAAAAAAGAATTACATAACGGTTATAAAATCCGTTGTTTTTTGAGCAAAACCGTCGTGTAATCCTAAAACCGTCGTGTAATCTCCGAAAATTTTCAAAATTTTTAAATTTCAAATTAAAAAAAAAAAAGATTACACGACGGTTTTGAGCAAAACCATCGTGTAATCCTCCGAAAATTTTCAAAATTTTCAACTTTTATGCTTTGAAATTCCCACGAAAGCCCATTACATAAATACACTTTTCTTTTCATTTATTATCATTTTCATCTTCAACCCTCTAGACAACTCAAACTTTTCTCCTCCCCACCTTCTTCGCCCGCCCGCCTGCCCCCTAACTTAAAATATGGTCACGCCGCCGCCGCCACTTCAAACTTTTCCCAAACTGCCGCCATAGTCCCAGTTTTTTTCTGCGGTTGCCGTCACCACCACCTCTCTCTCCCGATGTTCTCATCAAGCCCGTGACAATTTTTCTTTAAAGAAAAGCAAGGTAACTTCTATATTACTCACTTTCTTGTTTTCTAACAAAACTACGAATACACAATGCTTTAATAACTTGCGTGAAGTATAATTTGTAGTGTTGTTTGAATTTTTTTTTATTGTTGCTCTTTGGAGATGAATGTTTTGTGCACGGTTTTGGCACTTTACACACATTTTTTAATATGGTTTTTATCCGCCCACCACATGCTCGATGAAATGCCAAAATGAAATTTATTTTAGATAATCATATGGAATTTGATTCTAGTATAGTGTATATCATTACACAACGGTTTTGTTCAAAACCGTCGTGTAATTGAGCTTGAATTAAAAAAAAAATTGACTTTTTTTTTGTGATGGCACATATTACACGACGGTTTTGCTCTGAAACTATCAAGACACACCTATTATCGGACTATCAAGACATCACTAGATCCTAAACTACCAAAAGCTCGTCGGGCTAGATCTGATCAAGAAACTCTCATCTAGAATCTTCCGATTCCATTCCCGCTGAAATCACCAAACCAATCACCCCTTAGCATCCACGGTGGTGGCAGTGGAATTTTCACATAAGGGAAACCCTAAATATGAGAAAAATGGAAAGAGAGAAAGGGAAACACAACTGGTAAAGTACAAAGTTTTCACATAAACAAAGGGACACTTTTTGCATCTTATAGATTATATACTGTACCGACCCATGCTTCCTTCTGGTATGATGTTATCCACTTTGGGTCTCATGTCTGTACGGTTTTACTCTTGGGCTCATCCTAAAAGACCTCATACCATTATGAGGTGGCCTCTTTATTTATGAACCATCACATATATTCATTCTAAGCGATATGAGACTGCACATACCCTTTTTCCTTGTAAGGACTTATGACTGTCACAATCACCCCTCCTTTTGGGGCCTAATGTCTTCGTTTGCCACATTTCCGGTTGGGTATAGGCTCTGATATCATTTCTAACAACCTATGCCTCCTTCTGATATAAAATTGTCCGCTTTGGGTCTTGTGTCCGTATGACTTTGCTCTTGGGCTCACCCTAAAAAGCCACATAGCATTAGAAAGTGATCTCTTTACTTATGAACTTTCACATACAATCATTGTTAAGTAATATGAGACTACACAGCTTACCCTTTCTTCTTGTTGAGACTCTTGACTGTCACAATTATCTTGCGCTAGTTTTTTACAAGTGATGGAGTTAGAAAAATTTTTCGCAGGGAGCATGAATTGAATAAAAAGTTTGTTCCAAAACTACAATACTTCTTTTGCCATCTTTATCTATTTGTAACTTTGTTTCTTTGTTTCTTTTTTTTTTCCTTCTTTATTTTCCTACATGAACTATGATAGAGTTTAATTAATTTTAAAATTTAGAATTCAAAAAATTGTGAAATTTTATAATAATATAGTCAATTTTGATTTATTTGAATTATTACATTGTAAACATTTAACACTTTAAAATCAAAATTTAGGATAGAATCTGTAAATATTATAACCAAAAGAATTTTAACAGAGTAAATAATGGATAAAGTTGTAAAATACGTTTTTATATTTGAAAAAACTAGTGAAAATCATTGAAGTTTTCAAAGTTAAAGAGATAAAAATGGAACTCTAACCTCCCTCCACTCTTGTTTCTAAATAATCTCAACTCTAAATTTGAAATGATTTAAATTACAATCACAATCACAATCTTCAAACTCCAACTTTCTATGTGTAATTTTCAACATCAAGTTTATTCTAGTAGAACTGATAACTTGAAAAGTTATTTTTTCACTCCAAAAAAAAAAAATCTATATTATTCTTATGAATATTAGATTGGCTAACTGATAGAATTTAACTTTCCAAAAAAAAAAAACTGATATAGTATAATGAATTCAATATATATGCATGTGTATTAACTTTCTCAACTTTTTTTTCCATAATTTTACGGAAAAACCCTTTTGTTTTGCTTAAACTATAGATACTTTAATATTTAAATAATATAAATGCTTTAACATTTAAAAAAGTATAAACGCTCTAACACAGAAAATATAATATTTAGAAGCACCTTGATTTATAGTTGAAAGCTTCAAATTTTGTTTTATATTTAAAAATTAAAGAATGCATAAATATTAATGAACAAGTATAATAATTTTTAAAAATATAATAATTAATATTAGAGTAAAGAAATTTAAGTGAAGTTGGCGCTTATTTTTGCCTCCAAAACGATGAAATATTTGAAGAAAAATGCGCCAAACCTGCCGCCTCCTTTTCTCTCTCTCCTTTTTCACTCTTCTCTCCCTCTCTGCACGCACGTTGCTGCCTTAGCAGGAAATCCCGTCTCCAGCCAGCCACCTTCGCACGCGCCTGTGATCCATGCAACCCATCAACCGAGCGTCCAATAGCAGGAGTTTGGCAACATCACTCGCCGCCGTTTGCCGGAAAAATGCTTTGAAATTTTTGTTAACACAAGTTTTCAAGCAAGATTTCGGTGTAATCCGACCTCTGTTTTGCGAGCCGTTGTTTCGTTGATTTCCACTTGTCAAGAGGAACAAAACCCAGTCCATCACCACTCTGATCGTTGCAGGAAATTTTCCCGATCCGCCGCCATCTTCAGGTCCGTTTTCTTACATTTTCGAGAAAACCGAATGCCGTTTGAAGAAATCAACACCAGAAATGGGTTTTCTTATCAATGTTGGCTATTTGCACATGTAATTTCTAATATGTTAGGTCGCTGTCTCTTGAGGGAATAAATTTTACAAAAATTTAACTCATTTTTGGAAGCAGTTTTTATCCCCTTTACTATTTCGTTCACTTTGTTTAGGTCTTGGCCCCACTTAGGGAGAAGCATGATGAATATATGCTGAGAGAACTTGTGAAAAGATGGGCGAATCATAAGGTCATGGTTAGATGGCTTTCGCGTTTCTTCTTTTTATCTTGATCGCTATTTTGTTGCTCGACGGTCGTTTCCTCCGCTTAACGACGTTGGACTCACCTACTTTAGGGACCTGGTTCGTAGTTATTAATTCTATTTATGGTATTGTTTAGATATGTACATTTGTTTTTACCACTTTTTAAGTATTTATTTATGTAATTTCAGGTTTTTCAGGAGGTAAATGCTAGGGTCAGAGATGCTGTGATTGTTTTGGTTTGTTTTCTATTGGTATCTTATTGGCACCTATATTATGTTGACACTATATATTTATTGACTAGTTATTGTACATCAGATCGACAAAGAACGTGAAGGAGAACAGATTGACAGAGAATGTTATAGATATATTTGTTGAAATTGGGATGGGACAAATGGATCAGTACGAAGGGGACTTTGAGGCAGTGATGCTTGAAGATACTGGTTCATATTATAACCGGAAAGCATCAAACTGAATTTTGGAGGATTCTTGTCCTGATTACATGTTGAAGGTGATTTGTTGTTGTTGTGCATCTTGTATTGTATGATTTTCGCGTAGGTTGCCTGACTATAACGTCTATGGTTTTTAGGCTGAGGAATGCTTGAAAAGAAAGGGATCGAGTTTCTCATTACCTACACTCAAGCAGTGAGCAGAAGCTAGTGGAGGTTGGTTAAATCATAACTATGTTTTGTTGTGAGGGCAGTAGATCATGTCTATGAATTAAGCTTTTAATTTTCAGTTATTAAGAAAAATAAGCTGTTATGTTGCCGGATTTTTATTAAATTCAATCATAATTGGTGATTGACTGTATATTTAGTTTTACAAGTTACCATATCAAAACAATTTTATAATCTAGAGTGGGTTATTAGGGCCCTTACCTATTCTGGCACTAGGAAGAGCTGGTGGAACTAAAATAGCCGGATTCTCTTACCCGTTATTGACTCTCTTTGATCGTCGAACTCCATTTCTCAGGTCCATCATCTTATTTAAAGAAAATAGAGGTTGTTGCGTCATGCATTCTTTTACATATAATCTCAATTTTTTTTTCCTTTTGGTTTTTAATTTGTTGATTTTGTTGTGATTTCTAGTGTTCTGTTTTCTTTACACTATCATATCATGCTTCTTGATTTTTTTTTTTCTTTTTCATGGAAAATAGAGTTTCAGGAAATTGTCTATGTGGAAAAGCTTGGTACGGAGAGATTTCTTGCCTTGTGCTGGTATCGATTTATCTTCTTTTATCCCTTATGATTTTTTTTAGCTTCATAATTGGTTGCCTATAATATAAAGGAATTGTGAATGAGTCATTGTAATTTGGTTAGCAAACTACATCAAGGTTGGTAGTGGAACAAACTAAAGCTTAATTTCTTGTGTTTGCATTCTTATTGAGACAATTGGTATAAATGCATAAGATTCTTTTTTTTTTTTTTTTTTGGGTTCTATCAATATATGCATAATATCATCACCTCTAGCAAATCCTTGATTCTTGCCCAATTACAGGGTCCTATTTTGCACTGTGCACTCACACCCAAAACATTAAACAGGAAGTTCTCCAAGCTGATGCTTATACCTATTATTTGATTACTTGGTTAAATGGCTAATTCATATTGCAAAGTGGAAAACTATTTTAATGCTATCAACATCTACCGCTTGCTATGAGTTATTTCATTAATGTTGCCATTCATGCATATGGCATACAAACGGATAAGGATATGTCAGCATTTACACTTGAGAGGTTGGCACATGCTATTATCTATATGTTACCTTTGCCTATAGATTGTGTTACTTTTGTTAATTAATAAGATCTTTGCAAAACTGTTAATGATTTATTTTTCTTTGCAAAACTGTTATGCTACTCTTATAAATTTTCTCAAATTCCTAAGGATGATGATTGGACTGAAATTGATGGGCATGCATCTAATGCAGAAACTTCCAACGATAGTTTTACTTGGGCGAAAGAATTAGAAAAGTAAAAAATCAGACCAAATGGGCTTATGCATACAAGTTGGTGATAATTAAATTTAAGCTATTTTAGATGTTTTTATGAGATACTTTACAAATAGAGCATACATGGAATTTGTATATTAATTTGGTTCACTATAAAATTACCGATAGTATGTACATTAAATAAAGTAATTTGTTCTACTCAAGTTTTGTTTTGTTTTTTGTTTTTACAATTATTTTCAATGAAAAGTTATTACACAATTAGCAACCAAATATTTAGTCACCAAAGGTTCTAATAGGTTTAGAATGAAACGAGTTTATGTCACTATGAATTTTTGGTTGCAAAAAAATAATAATAATAAAAAAAATAAAAGACAAAAACAAAACTTAGGGTGACAAAATTTTGATTGCAAAAAGTTCTATTACTATGAGTCGTGTTCCTTGGCACGACTTAAATGGTGTCCAAATTAAAGTCTTATTACGACCAAATATTTTGGTCGTGCAACATCTTATTGCGACCAACTATTTAGTAGTAAAATATGTTATATTTGGTCGCAAAAGAATCGTTTGGTTGCCTATGATAACAAAATCATGAACATTTGGCGACCAAATAGTTGACTTTCGATAACTAAGGTTTTGGTTGTAGAAAGACGTATTTTTTGACGACCAAAATTTGGTTGCAAAGAAAACTTTGTGCAATCAAGCTATTGCAACTACCTATCGACCAAAATTTTGATTGCAAAAAAACTTTCTGCGATCAAAATAAACAAATTCGCCACCAATTTTTTCATCGCAAAAAACCATTTTTCCACCCTTATTTAAAAAGTTTTTACTTTAAAATATGAATTTTTTTTAGGATTGGTGTTTGTTACGGACAATAAATAAATAAGATAAGTTCAAAAAAAGAATACATCAAAATGGTGTAAATTTTAAATATTAAAAAATTTAAGTCAAATAAAAAATTCTTAGACCTTTTCGAAAAATTGGATTAGACATTGTATATAAGGATGATCTAAGACAAACTGAGAAATTATCTGGATGAAATATATAATAGTTGCAGTTAGAATGACAATTTTTCATGTTAATCAATTAACCCTTGGAGACCCAAAAAAAGAACGGGGAAATATGATCTAAACAGATTCGAATTGTTAGTGGGTGAAAGTTAATCCGTCTTGGGTTTAGAGAGCAAGGCTCCCACAAAAGGGAAGAACGAGTCTTGCTAATATCAACTGGTCCATGTTAGATAAATTCCTTTGATGAAAATCATCACCTAAAATCCCAACAATATTCATATTGGATCACCAAGAATCTAGTAACAATTAAATGAAAGCGTACCTGAATTCATAACTATTAATCACTTTCTAGAGTCGTGCAGTTGGCCTTTCAGGTCAACTTATTTTCCAAGAGAATTCTTTAACCTTCTTGTTTGTTTATTCATCACAAAAATAATTCAATGCGTCCGCTTTATTAACTTAAAAAATTAGTGGGTTATTGGAGTTATGATCGTAAATCCTGTTCAAAGTGGCTCAAATACAGAAGGTTTGGAAAATTATACAATATCTCATTCCGACCTCAATGGTAGATGGTCAAGATTCTCCTTTGAACGTGAATGGTAAGTCATTGATATGCCAAGTTAATATAAGAAGTCTTTTATAAATTGCAATACTATTCCACTTTTGATAAGAACAATAGTACCCCACTCTTGATCCGTGATCATTTACCTTTGTCGTCATCTTATTGTGGTCTTTCCCAATTCCCTAACAAAGAGTAACCTCCGAAAGTGACGTTATTGATGATATGTTATTATTATCATCTCTATTGCATGACTTGATATAGTTTCAATAACTGAGGAGGTTCTGTGAGGCTAGCAAATCTCCTTTTCTTCTTTTAGCTGCTGAAAGATGTCGAAAAATCAAAGTTTTGTTTTTGTTTCTGTGTTTTTTTTTTTCAAAGAAAAAACACTATATTGAATATTCTCTGCAGGAATGTCTTTGCCTTTATTTGGTAAGTTAGTAGAAATATGAAATTTTTAAGTTATAGTTGGTTGACTTTTTAAAAACTATTTATAAATTTTGTTGACTTTTCAAAAAAGATAAAAAATTGAGATGAAAAAATATATATTAGTTGAAGTTAAACTTGAATACCAAATGAAAGCTTTAACATTTTGCTTACCCCCGAAACTATCAATGTTAGCTTATGGCAGACTACCATGGTATAACGCGTGCTAGACTTTTGAAACGTTAATTTTGAGTATTGGTCTTCTCCTCTTAATTTGTATGACTATAACAAATATTTTACGAGGACAGCGTGAAAAATTAAAGCCCCTGCAATAATTGTCTTGGTCTCCAAACCTTGTAGTTTTCGTCGCCTTCTTAACATTTTCAATAGTGCATGCAGTACGGCAAAAAAAAAAAAAAAAAAGAGAGAGAGAGTGAGAGAGAGAGATAGAGAGATTCGATCACTTCGATCGGAAGCAATCGAGTCACCATCGGAAATTAGTTACAAAACAGAACCGATGATTATCATGAACCCCTTCTTCCTCTCTCTAATCTTTCACGTATTCATCTTTGGGATCACGGAAGGACAGCCACTTCCTTACAATCCTCAGGACAACATAGCTCTTGATTGTGGCTCCGAAGGAAGAAAGACGCTACAAAGCAATCGGACCTGGGATGGAGACGTCAACTCTAAACTATTTCCCTCGGAAGATGGCCAGAACAACGAATCCATAACTTCTTCAACCGTTGACCAGTCATTCATGCAAACGGACGATGTCCCTTACGGCACCGCGCGGCTCTCCCTCTCCGAATTTACCTACAAGATTCCGGTGTCCACCGGCCCAAAGTTCATCCGCTTGTACTTCCTCGCAACGACGTACCAACACTTTAACCACTCCTACTCTACGGCCTTCTTCTCCGTCAAAGCCGGCCAATTCACTCTCCTCAGTAACTTTAGCGTTTTTCTCGCCGCATATGCAATTGGCACAAGAGAAGTAGTAAAAGAATTCTGTGTAGTCGTGAACGAGTACTCTAATCTGAGCATATCGTTCTCTCCAAGTCCTTCAACTCCGGAGGCGTTTGCTTTCATCAATGGTATCGAAGTGGTATCCATGCCCACCGATCTTTATTATCCGAACTCCGCGAGTACTGGCGTTAGTTTTGTGGGAGAGAATAGTTTCTACGACTTGACAAACGACAGCGCTCTTGAGACAATGTATCGGATTAATGTGGGAGGATTCGATATTCCTTCAGGAAGTGACACAGGTCTGTTTCGGAGTTGGTATCAGGATGACGCCTACGTGACAAACTTGGGATTTAGTTTTTTACTCAACGAAACTTCCGCTGCTCTCAAATTCAGAGATATTCCAACTTATACCGCACCCGAGGTTGTGTATCGGACTGCACGATCTTTGGGGAGAGCAAACAGTCGCGTAATCGAAAGCTACAATTTGACCTGGGAGTATCCTGTAGATGCTGGATTTTATTACTTGGTAAGGTTACACTTCTGCGAAATCGTTAAGGAGATAAGCGCCGTAGGTGATGGGATATTTTATGTCTACATCGCAAACCAAACAGCAGAGGAGAGAGCCGACCTGATCTGGTGGACTGGTGGTCAATACATTCCGCTTAAGAAAGACTACGTCGTCCCTATGTTTGGCAAAGCTGGAGAGAAGAAACTAAACCTCTCTGTCGCTCTGGACGCAAATCCGGATTCGAAATCGATGTTTGCCGATGGAATCTTGAACGGAGTGGAGATCTTCAAGTTGAATGATACAAGCGGCAATCTCGCCGATCCCAATCCCAACATTATATCCAGTATTACCCCACCACCCAAAAAACAAAAAAGCAATCGAGCAATAATTATCATCGTTGTTTCCGGTGTATTTACCGGCTTGATTCTAACCGGATTCTTAATTCTCCGACAAAGAAAAAAACTCAAAGAATCAGGTTCAAGCAACAGCCAAGGCACACCCTTGCCGACTGAGCTATGTCGATACTTTTCGTTGGCAGAAATTCGAGCTGCCACCAACAACTTCGATGATAACTTCATCATTGGGGTCGGAGGGTTCGGTAACGTCTACAAAGCACACATCAATGGTGGGGCAACAACGGTTGCGGTCAAACGACTGAAGCCTCAATCATCGCAAGGGGCTCATGAGTTCACAACCGAGATCGAGATGCTCTCCCATCTCCGCCATCGTCACCTCGTCGCTCTAATAGGCTATTGCAACGAGAATGACGAGATGATCCTCGTCTACGAGTACGTGCCACGTGGCACTCTTTCTAGTCATCTCTACAATACCAATAACCCACCACTTACTTGGAAGCAACGGCTCCAAATTTGCATCGGAGCAGCCAGTGGTTTGCATTATCTCCATAGAGGTGTGAAGCACACGATCATTCACCGCGATATAAAGACAAGCAACATTTTATTGGATGAGAGATTTGTGGCCAAGGTTTCGGATTTTGGTTTGTCAAAAGTGGGCCCAACGACCTTGTCGAAGACCCACGTCAGCACTATGGTCAAGGGTAGTTTCGGGTATCTAGACCCCGAGTACTACAGACGGCAATTGTTGACTGAAAAGTCCGACGTGTACTCGTTCGGCGTGGTTTTGTGTGAAGTGCTGTGTGGTAGGCCACCTATAATGCAAACGGTGGAGAGAAAGCAAATGAACATAGCTGAGTGGGTCCGGAGTTGTTATCAAGAGAGAAAGCTTAAGGAGATCGTTGATCCATTTTTGACGGATAAGATTGCGCCGGAGTGTTTAAAGAAGTTCTGCGAGATCGCGGTGAGTTGCACGCTTGATGAGGGAGCAGAAAGGCCTTCGATGAAGGAAGTGCTAAGGGATCTGGAGTTTGCAATGCAACTGCAGCATGACGAGGAGGAAAATGTGAGGCTTGGAGGGGAACCATCTGAAATGATTGAAGATGGTACCATTAGGATTCGTTGTGGCTGGGAAGACAAATCTGGTTCTGTGTTTTCTGACATCAAGGGATTGCAAGGAAGGTGAGCCAAATTTAAGACACTTTTGCTTAGCTGGCAGTGGTATTTGAAGTCTGATATCTAGTGTTATTAATCTTATAGACGAAAAACCCATAAATTTTCATTTAAAAAAAAAATAAAGAGGAGTTTTTTTTTTTTTTTTTTTCCCTTCTCGCCCACAAGAATTCTTGAGTGTTGGTTGCTCTACAAGCGACAATATTATCATATCTTTTTCGCCATTTATAATCTTATAGTCCAATGCATGTTCACTTTGCGATTCAAAAAGTTGTAACATTCGCTTTTGACCGATTAATGAAAGTTTTCGCTTAGAGGACATGGATTTATATATTATTTTATATAGGATTTGTTCATGAATGCTCCATGAGATATAGAAACTTCATTTGTTAGTCTTGCAACCATGATTTAAGAACCAAAATATTCAGATTATTTATCAATCAATTGTAAGGTTGTGATAGAAGATAGATTAATTTATCTAATGCTTTTTTTATATTGTTACAAATGTATATTCTCTGCAATATTGTCATTCAAAAAAGATGTGGATTTGCCGTCACAAATACTAAAGCTTGAAACTTTAGTATTTGCCGTCACGATACTAATGCAATAATGTCATTCTTTTCTTCTATCAACTTTTTCTTTTCCTTTGGTTTTTTTGTTGTCGCTTTTATGATTTATTAGAAACAGGAAAATATATATATATATATATATATATTGGAGAACTGAAATAGTTATCTGGGTACTAATGATTCATGAAGATTTTTGAGCAGAAAGAAACAGAGAGTTTAAAGATGGTCGCTCTCTCTCTCTCTCTACAGATGAGTGTGAGCGTGGGTGTGAGTGTGACTGTGAGATTAATTTATCGATGGAATTTATGAAATAGGAGTTTCCTCGTTCCTGCCAGATTGACCTCACGTTGATCGCAACCACAGGAAGTCTTTGCCTTGCCTTAGAAGCTCCTCTTCTGTTCACCCAGGTTCGACACCTGGCACCTTCTCCCACGTTAAATTAATGGCGCCCACCGGCTCAAGCCGTAACTGGACTTCATGAAATGATTACTATTATTGTTTATATATATATATATATATATATATATAAAACATGAGACGAATAAAGCGTCAATCTCCTTAGCACAATTGATCAACTAATGAAAGCCTTCAGTCCCTTGTAGAACAAATCGATTAGAGTTAGTTAATTTTTTAAAAAATAATTAAAAATATAAGTTAATTTTTTTAGAAAAAGTTAAAAAATTGAGTTGAAAATTTTATATTAAAATTGATTAATCTAATAAAGGGTTAGGCTTTTCAATCACAAAGACCGTGGAATCTTCTCTTTTTTTTTTTTTTTTTTTTTTTGCCCTTTTTCTTTTAGTGATGTTCCTAATATTACATGCCCATCGACTTCTTCAGTCTCAAAGTGAAGTCGTTGTCTTCTTTTTAAGATAAGCACCCCAAAAAGATAAGCACCAATTAATTCACCAGAAAGATCAAGTACCCCAAAAAGTCTTTTCCCGTATATTTCAAGCTTGAAAAAAAAAAAAAAAAAAAAAAAAAAGCCATATTACTGGCCCGCTATGGAATCTTCTTAATTTATTACATGCCAGTCCGAGTCCGTTACGTGTAGTCAAAAAGTCAAGTCTTTTTTTGTTTGTCCTTTTATTATTATTATTTTTTTATTTTAGTGAAAGTCATTGTCGTCTTAGCAATAAAACAAATTATGAATTTGGCAAACGAAAAGTCATCGTGGAATATAAGAAATGCTTCAATAAGATGATGATAAAATTAGGACAAATGATTCCCGAATTACGAGTGAAATAGTAGTGTGCAATTTGCAAAGACTCATCATATTAAATTGGTCAACATCAATGACCTACCACTCACTTTTAAAGGAGAATTTTTAATGTTAAGAGTCTTAAATCAAATCTTTTCCAAAACAATAAAAATAAAAAGGATAAAGATTGTTTGGTAGCAAACGGTCTTCAAATTTCAGGATCTAAAACAATGATGTTGAAGGCGTGTCTTATTGTAGACCAACTTGAACTAATTATCATGATTAATTTTGTGTCATTATAAGATTATATCAAAACTAATGGTCGGCCCACCCCACATGGAGTAAGAGGCGAGACAATTATTTGGACGGATTATTTGCAGCTTTGTTCGGCCGACTACAACTCGACAGAAGCCCATTAAACCCCAAAAGCAAAAACCTTTCCATTTCAAAGAAAGAAAAGAAAAAACAGGCAAAGCCATAATCAAACAAAAAGAAAAAGGAAAACAAAAATGAAAGAGAAAAGCTTAAGAAAGTTCGTAGTTTCTCTGTGTGTATAAAGTGTCTAGTCATAAAAATAAAATTATATATAAAATTACTATTATATTATGCTTGCAATCACATTCTGTTAACTTAATAATCATAATTTTTTTTTGAATAAATATGTATTAAAAATTAAAGAAAAAGGAAATTAAAAAAAATAACTTGACTTGATAGTATACTTCTATTTAGACTATGAGGAGAGAGACAATTCACTAATAAGAAGTACTATCAACAAGACTTTATATAAATACAAATTACAATCATAATAATTGGGTAGGTTAGCAAAAATTATCAAATCTCCTTAAATCAAGAGACTTTTTTACTATGAAAAAGAATACTTATAAATACAAAACTCCTAATAAAGGTAATTATACATTAACATAGTAATTTGGATTCTTAAATTGTAATTCTTTTAGTTTATTTTCATATGAACTTGAGGGGCTTAAAAACTTAGTGTAGTTTGTGAGAGTAAAATTTTCGATATTAATATTTTTTTTCCTGGTTTATTTACATTCTTCCGGTTCATTTATATAGAGAGTATCAATTACATAAATACTATTGTTTCTTGTGAAGTTTGAAAAATAAGATTCTACATACCTTATTCCAATTCAAAACTAGTGAAGAGCAGACCTTTCTTTGGATAGTAAGTTTAAATCTTTGGTTTAGAAAACTATTTATAACAGATAAAAAAAAATACAAAGAAAAAAACAGTGACTACAATAGTAACAAAATAATATCATATAAATATAAATACAAACCGAAAAACAATTAAAATGTCAAACATTTACAGCAACAATAAAGACTACTAAATTGTATGTAACAATTCACTAACAATTGATAACAACAATATCATTTTTAACAACATTAATCAAGCTAATAATGCATCTAATATATATATTGGTATATATCAAAATACAGATCATTATAGCAAGCTTAAATCTATATAGAAAAATTGTTTTCAAAGAGTAATTATAACAGAAAAAAAGATAACATTTAAAGCAAACTGTGACAATAACAATCACAGACCAATATCATATAGGCATGTATATAGATTTTACAAATTATAAGAACACATAAACATGAATAGAAAAATGATGCAGAGATAATATAATTCAAACAAATAGAATCATATTTCCTTATACGTACAGCAATCATATAAACTATTATATCCTATTTCATAATCATCTAACATATAATAACGGTGACATGATCAAAACATTGACAAATAAAAGTTTCGAAAAAAAACAAAGTTGATCGCACCATATTAAAAAACAAAGACAAAGACTAAAGAAGAGAACACAACAACAAATCCAAATCCTTTCATAATATATTAATAACTATGATTAAACAGTAGTGGAAATAGGAAAATATTACAGGAACAAATAAACAGAAAAAAGAAAAGAACATATTTTTAAGGAAGAAACCAAATCTAATCAAATAAAAGCATTCAATAATAGTCAAAAAATATAACTAAAAGCAGTATCTTAATGAAAAAGGCCCTCTTCACAGAAAATAGTAGTTGATAAAACTCAGTTCTTAGAAAGTAAGAAATTAATGAGGGAATAAGAAAGCCATAGTAACAATTAAATAAGGTTGGGACCAGAGTAAATACGAAGATATTACAGAGATAGTAATAACTAAGGGATGGTTGTAAAGACAGTGAGTAAAAGAATATTATAGAAGCAGTGATAGTTAAAAGAATAAAGTAGTAAATGAAGAAGCAGAGTTTTTATAATAAAAAAATTATAAAATAAAATTATAAGTTTTTTTTCAAATGTCGGCAAGCAAAAAAAAAAAAAGCAGAAATATCACACAAATAATAGAGTTATCTCAATAAAATATCAGAGAAAATCATGGTTAGTCATAACAAATAATAGAATTTGGGTAAATCAGGATATTACAGATCCAAAACCGTAATCCAGAAGCATTAAAACTAGGGTAAAAACTGTAAAAAATACAGTGAAACTAAAAAAAAGCAAACAGTAAATCACATAATCACAATAAATGGCACAATTACAAGCAAAAAGATTATTTAGAAGCATTAAATGTCTAGGACAGATCAGCAAAGACCATAACAACATATCTCAGTACAAACACTGCAGCTAAGAAACAACGTAAGAGGTCTGGAAGCCTAAAGTATAAAATAATCTAACAATCCATTCAAATCTAACTAAACAATACAGGTAAGAAAATTCAACAATTCATTCAAATAAAACTGACAAATAGAATATCATCTAAAAAGGATATGCAAATCTTAAAAACAACAAATATATATATATATATATATATATATATATCTCTAACAATCAAGTCATAAAATTTAAAAACCAAGTTCAGTAAAATATTACCTAGGGGTAGGAAAAAAAAAGAGAAAAATCAAAAATCAAAATATCACATAAATAAGTGCTTGAAATTTCCACTGCATACTCCCAATCCACCATGTTCACACCATTATTATCCCAATCTACATAAGTAAATTAACTAAAATCAGAAATAAAGACCAGTATATATATAAAATAAATAAGTAGAGTAAAAACCAAATTATTACCCTATTTTTTCTTTAACTTTTTGCTCTTCAGCTTTTTCTATGATTTTCTCAAACCATGTAAATACAAGAAGCAAAAATAACAAAAATAATAAATAGGAAAATCAAATAATAAAATAATAAAAAAATACTTTTCTCTGATTATGTACATACATGGAAAAAAAAAAAAAAAACAACTATAAAAAGACAGAAAAAATGACACAAAAACTCAAAAAAAAAAAAGGATAAACAAATTGGAGAAACAAAAAATTCGATAAACAAAAATATACATAAACAAAAAAAAAAAAAAAAAACCACCAACACATACGCAGCAAATAAAAAAACCCTACTAATAATAATAAAATCACAACCAAAAAAGACCAGTCAAAAACCTAAAAAAAGAAATTAAAAAAAACGACACCACTTATTATATACATGCAGGGAAAAAAATCATGAAAAAAAAAAGGGAAATCACCAAAAACACACAAAAAAAAAAGGGAAATATTTAAGAGAAAAACATATAGAAACAAAAAACTCCAAAGACAAAAACATACAGAAACCAAAAAGAATTCTCCTCTAATATATACGTAGGAAAAAAAAACCCTACTAAGAATAATTAAAAAAAATTTCACAACCAACAAAAACCAACCAAACTGAAAAAAGAAAAAAAGAAAAAAGCGAGACCAAAATAACAGTAAGGGAAAAAAAAACAAAATAAAAAGTT
The DNA here is from genome assembly GCA_025413025.1 of Ficus hispida. Taxonomy (NCBI): domain Eukaryota; kingdom Viridiplantae; phylum Streptophyta; class Magnoliopsida; order Rosales; family Moraceae; genus Ficus; species Ficus hispida. Next base: position 26,181,659 of record CM046365.1, read on the forward strand.
TAAACATCTAATGTTGAAGAACCAAAAAGCAATAGAAAAAACCTAGGAAAGAACAGAAAAAAAAAAAAAAAAAAAACTAAAACAAAAAAACTTAAAATAATGACAAAAGACGAAGAAGATAACGGCAAAAACAAATCAAGAACACAAAAAACTAAAACTTAGGATTCGGAGAAAAGGAAAAACCCAAGAAGAAAAATGAACAGTGTTGCAAAAAAATCAGAGAAGAAAATGCTTCGAAAAACTTTAAGAAAGACACACAAAAAAAGGAGGGCGGAGCAAACAACAACATAAGGAGAAAATGATGCCGGAAAAAACACAAACCGGCGATAAGAAATATATAAATTAAATTTTAAGGTTTCGAAAGAATGAAGAACCAAGAGAAAGAGAGAGCAACCAGAAGATAGAGAAAGTAAATAGAAGAGAGAGTAAATAAGCAGCGGAGAGACAAGTGAGAGAAAAAAATTCCAGGATTAAACCATCCGTTTATTGTAGTGGAAGGAAAAAGCAATACTGACCAAAGGGTAAATTGGTCCATGCCATGAGGGAAATGTAGCTAGAGGAAAAAACAACTTTTCCCAATGGGCAGAATAGTCCGCACACTATTCAACGAACAGTAACCTCATCCATTTTTTTAGTATGTATTAATAATTAATAATGTCTTGTTTTTTCTTGGCTTGCTGATCATTTTGGTAGCTCACGATCAAAATGTACGTGTCGTCTGGTATGGCTAATTTGTAACATATATTAGATTTCAGTCGTAGTGTTGTTGAAGTACTACTATATTACTGCATGATCAGATTTTTTTTTTTTTAAGTGATGCTTAAATTGTGGAAACTATCAATTATATTATAATATTGGATTATATTTTGAAAAGCAAAATTGGAAATAAAAAGTCGTTGGCCTTTTTTAATATCTTCCACTTTTTCTTTTGTTACCCAAAACTTTAGATAGCTGCTTAGACAACTTTCAGTGAACATTAATTACGGCTCAGCCGGTGTTTAGCAAGTGTGTAAGTTGTTGAACTATGTATTGAATACTGGATTTCGGATTGTAAAATTGAAAAATAAAAAAAAGATATAAAATGAAATCTTCTTTTTTTTTCTTTTTTTTTTTTTTGGAATTGGAAAATATTATTATGCATGCAAAGTGGAAATAACAAGTGGACCTTGTACATAATTCCACTTTTTCTTTAGCTGCCCAAAACTATGGGTATAGCCCCTCTCCTTAATTTAGGCGGGTCTGGAGATCCAAATACTAAACAAATAGGTTTTATTTTTCTTATTTTTTTTTTCTCTCAAAACGCTATAACAATAGTTAGTTAACTTTAGATAAGCGAAAATCTTATTCATGCTATATAGAAAGATGTAATGAGGTTATTTAGATAGGACAATGATACCCAATGATTTGGCGTAAGGTTAGACTCTGGTTTCATTACACGGAGAAGGTATATTTGCTTAGCCGTCAAGCATATATAGGAGGGGGGGGGGGGGAAAAAAAAAAAACCCCAAAGGGACTTCTAGTGTCCGTTTAATTCATAGATTTGGATGGGAAAATTTAGATTTGGATTTAGATTCAGAATTTAAATTGAATTGATATTAAATTAATGTAGTATGCATAATTAAAAAGAGAAAATTTGAAAAATTTCAATCTAAACACACTATTAGGTCGAAAATTGCTCTAAGTTATATAAAAATAAAAAAAAGTGATTTACGTAATACCTTTCGGGCCAACACAGTAAATATACCACTAGAGGGCTGTACTTTTTTTTTTTTTTTTAACTCGATTTCTTGTGATTACAATAACACGAGTCCCACAGGAACACCCCCCCCCCCCCCCATTAGAGGGCCGCACTAGAATATTGAGGTCATGTAAGTTACAAAATTTATTTAGAAATCAGATGAAGAAATAATATTCGATCTTTATTTGAGGCCATAATTATTTAATAGTGTACTCTCTTGATCACGGAGTCTTTTCTTTTTATAAATAAAATAGGATCTAGTAGGAACACTTTCTTAGATATAATAAAGTTAGATTTTATATTAGTTTCTCTCGGTCGTTCATTCGAGACTTACCCTTATCACAAACCTAAGTTTCAATAGCTGAAGTTGGAGTTGAGCTTAAAAAGAAGGTAATGTGACTCGAACTTGGATGAATAAAAATGAGATACCTAACAAAAATATCAAAATTCTTTACCATCCCATCCACCCTTGTCGGCGTTGATCACTAGTCCTTGCTACATATGACTTTGGTTTGAGATTTTCACGGGTCCGAAAGAGGTCCTAGTCTCCCAGCTCCCAAGTCCAAGGAAGAAAAGTAGACCCAACCCAATTGTACCAACACCTTAGTAATATTATTGCCCCATATTCTGTACTTAAAAATAAAAATAAAAAATAAAAATAAAAGACTTTTAGCCACGTTATTCTCTTATGACACTTTTAGTCACAATATTTTTATATAACTAAATATCACTATTAATCACAATAATGTTGGTGATTAATCGCGGTCCCATTGCAACAAGAAAAAAAAATTTCCTAGCAAAACCGTTCAATCAATATCCCCATATTTATGTGTACATTTAAGCATATTATTATTATAGGACGCCGCTATATTACACTTATATAATCCCAAAGTAATAGTGAGATGAGAATGAAACTGAAGAGAGAATATAATTAATGCATGGGGGTCTCTTATGTGGTCGTAGTTTTGGTTTTGGTTTCACTAATTTCCGGAGCAAATAGGGCACACAAAGTTGAAGCTCTGCTCTCTGATGGCACCACAACCCCGCCATGCAACGCAACAACCTCGAGATGCAAGGGCGCTGATCAGGAGAAAAAGTACATTATGTTTGATGCTAAAAATAAGAGAGGTCCTTTCTGATCCAGTGATATACTTGTCATACATACAACAAATTAGTAATGTGTAAAATTGTCCATGTACTTTCTACAACTCCTGCAATCTTTGAAGACAAGGATCCTGAGGGCCAGACATCGCCATGGCTAATGTCAGATATTTATCCACAAGTCACGTTGAAGCATTACGGACGTTTGGCTCACCGGTTCAAACTACAAAAGTTCATCTTATTTTTGTCTTTTTCTAAAAACCAACAAAAATTATAATTAGTTTTTGAAAAGTCAAACAACTCTAACTCAAATAATTCAATTTCAATAACCAGTACATTAAACGCAGGCTTAGTATATCATATGCATGGTAATGATCATAGTTTGCATTAATTAGATGTATCTTAGCTTGGTTTGGCAAGTTGTACGTTAGCTCTAAAGTATTTTCTATAAGATTGTACTTGCAGTTTGCTAAATAAATTATCCCATAACCGAATTATGTACTTCTCATGTCTCCGTCAATGCCTCCTCTCGTGGTACTTGTTCAACTAACCCACAATGCATGTCATTGGCTTCCTAATATCACTATAAGATGACCTATTAAATTGAGAGAGTTTTTTTTTTTTTTTTTCCTCGCAGAATTTGCTGTTTAATTGGTTTTCATACAAGTTGAGTTAGCCACGATGAACCAACAAAAAGCTTTAGTTTCACATATAGAGATGAACAAACGAAGACAGATTTTTATTGAGATTAACCAGAGAATTACACCCTCTAGAGACTCTAAGAATCAACATACCCTACAATTCTACAATTTCGCTCTTTAGTGTTTCCCAATTCTCTCTCTAGAATTCTCTTACTCTCTCTCTTGTAACTTTTATTCTCTAATTACTCTTTTCTTACTGAAAAATAAAAAAACTAAGCCTATTTATACTACCAAGTAGTTATAAGATGTATCTGCAATTAACTAAGAATTTAAACTAATTCTAACTAACTCCGTAACAGCCTTTCTTCTTCACATTCCCACTGTCTATACAGTCTCAATCTGCTAGTTGTCTACATAGATGTTCTGTCTACACACCAACCAGTAATGTGCCAGATCACTCCGGATTTCACCTTTTCCTTTTTAGAATTTGTCTCAACTCTCAACAATCTCCACCTTGAGACTGATGCTCCCTAAGAGTCTGTAACTTTGCTCCAAACTCTCAGATTTCATTCTCCACATACACAGTTCCAAACAATTCTTTCACAAATTGTTCTCTGCATTTGTGCTTTCCATAGAGTAATTCCACAACCCAAGTTCTTCTCAAGTACAACAACATCCCCTTGACTTCTTCCAAATATCTTCTCCCTGGTTTCGCCAAGTATTAGCTCACCAAACTTACATGAGAAACGAACAACGTACCCTGTGCTCTATCTTTATCAAACTCCTGCTTCAGCATCGTCTTGACACCACCAATTCCTGCATTGTCTAGACATGACACTAGTACATCATCTACTTCTAGCAAACAGTAGACAAACTTCTTATCTTGCAGCTCATTGAAGTACCCACAACTTCCAAAGTTGTCCTTGCCAAAAGCCTTGTCGATCCTCCTTGTCTTTGACCTCTAATCTACTTCTTGGCTGACCCATGTAAATCACCCCTTCAAGACCATCTTTCCTCTTGAATATCAATTTACCCCCAACCAAGTACTGCTGTCGTTTAGACTTTCCCACCAAGCAGCAAGTTTGAATTTCTATGAGTGACTCAAACTCCCTTTGCCTAGCCTTTTTCCATTTATCACGAGAGATTAACAAATGAAGACAGATTTTTTATTGAGACTAATCAGAGAATTACACCCTCTAGAGACTCCATAGAGAATCCAAGATTCAACACACCTAAGAAAACCAATTCTACAGTTCCTCTCTCTAGTGTTTCTCAATTCTATTAGAATTCTGTTACTCTCTTTCCTGTAACTCTTATTCTCTCATTACTCTTTCCTTACTGAAAAATAGAAAAACTAAGTCTATTTATACTACCAAGCAGTTACAAGATGTATATGCAACTAACTAAGAATTAAAACTAATTCTAACCAACTCCGTTTGGGCCTCTGCTCTCTATCTTCACGTTCCTATTGTCTACACAGTCTCAATCTATTTGTTGTCTACACACTGATCCACTGATGTTCTATCTACACCCCAGCCGGCAATGTACCAAACCACTCCAGATTTCACCTTTTAACTTTTTTAGCATCTGTCTCAACTCTCAACAGTATGTTTTTTTTTTTTGGGGGCAAAAATCGTTCCTTTGGAAATAGGATCTCAGAGAAGTGAGAACACAGCCCCAGCTGCCCAAACAACTTTCATGAACTCTCTAATGTTAGAAATTTAATCTTAATGATCTAAACATGCTGCCAATAATCCTTAATAGCAATTAGATCAAATGCGGAATAAAAATTTGGATCGTAAACATACCTCCCGCCATTGCCGTTTTGATTCACAGAGTTATGGGTAAATGTTTCTTTTGGGTTTATGGTTCTTCTAAACCTTCACTCTCTCTCGTTAGATGGTGTAATTCGTTTCTGAATGAGAAAGCAGGCTTAGGGTACCAAAACCGAGTTGCTACGTCCTCCTTTTATAGATTCTTTCCATCAAAGAATCTTTATCGGATAAGCACGTTAATGGACGAGAATCTAGGAACAGTTATGAAGGTTCCTAAATAAATTGAATGAATATGGACCACATAATGGATATGTTCTGATTGTTATCAAGATTTTCGAATTTCGAAAATCCGTTCGGAAAATCCGGAAACGGAAAAAATCCAAACCGAAACTGAAAAATATCTTAACCAAAAAATCTAACATTCTCCCACTTGGTCCATATACTCTATCATTCACCATAACAAGAAACAAAATACATGAATCATAGCGATAGGTCCTCTAAAAGCGAGTATTATCTTCCATGTATCACAATATATCATGTTCCTTAATAATAGCCCATATATCTTAATGAACAAACCCTATGTTTATTCTTGGTACAAACTTTAATGATATTTCTCAAAAATAAATAAATGAATATGTGCACAAAAACCAAATGAGAAAACATCACAAATAGAGTTTCATTGAAATAACATCGTTCTTACAACGAAAATCCCATAAAGGAACCAAATCCCATTCTATCTACATGATCCTTAAATTTCAATGGTGGCATGCCTTTAGTTAAAGGATCAGCAATCATCAATTCAGTGCTAATGTGTTCAATAACCACTATATTATCTTTAACACGTTCTCTTATGGCTAAATACTTGATGTCGATGTGCTTATTTCGACTACCACTTTTATTATTCTTAGCCATAAAAACAGCAGCTGAATTATCACAATATATCCTCAATGGCCTAGAAATCAAATCCATAACTCTAAGCCCAGAAATGAAACTCTTCATCCATACACCATGTGAGGTAGCCTCAAAACAAGATACGAACTCAGCCTCCATAGTGGAAGTAGCAGTCAAAGTCTGCTTTACGCTTCTCCAAGATACAGCTCCACCGGCTAGCATAAAAACATATCCTGAAGTCGACTTTCGTGAATCAATGCAGCCAGCGTAATCTGAATCAGAGTAGCCAATCACTTCCAAATTATCAGTCCGTCTGTACATAAGCATGTAATCTTTAGTCCCTTGAAGGTACCTCATTACTTTCTTTGCAGCTCTCCAGTGGTCCAGACCTGGATTACTCTGATATCTTCCCAACATACCAACAGCAAATGCAATGTCAGGTCTTGTGCAGACCTGAGCATACATTAGGCTTCCCACGGCAGAAGCATAAGGAATGTTTTCCATTTGTTCCCTCTCAAGATTGTTTTTCGGGCACTGATTCAAATTGAATCTGTCACCCTTCACAATGGGAGCTATACTTGGTGAACAATCTTTCATCCGAAATCTCTCTAAAACTTTGTTAATGTAGGTCTCTTGAGATAGACCCAGAATTCCTTGAATTCTATCTCTATGTATCTTAATGCCAATGACATAAGACGCATCACCCATATCCTTCATTTCAAAGTTGTCATAGAGAAATTGTTTCACTTCATATAACAAATCCTTATCATTGGTTGCAAGTAAAATGTCATCCACATATAGAATAAGGAAACAAATCTTACTCCCACTAACCTTCTGGTATATACATTGATCCATAATATTCTCTACAAATCCAAATGAAGAGATAACATCATGAAACCTTAAATACCACTGACGGGAAGCTTGTTTCAATCCATATATGGATTTCTTAAGTTTGCACACCAATTGCTCACCATCACTAGAGGAAAATCCTTCTGGTTGTTTCATATAAACCTCTTCCTCTAGACCTCCATTGAGAAAGGCCGTTTTCACATCCATTTGTTGCAACTCCAAGTCAAAATGTGCAACTAATGCTAGAATGATACGAAGAGAATCTTTCTTAGATACAGGAGAAAAGGTCTCCTTGTAGTCGATTCCTTCCCTTTGAGTGAATCCTTTAGCAACGAGTCTTGCTTTATATCTCTCAATGTTGCCTAATGAGTCTTTCTTTGTTTTGAAAACCCATTTACATCCAATGGCTTTGGCACCTTTAGGCAACTTGACAAGATCCCAGACTCCGTTAGATGCCATAGAATTCATCTCATCTTTCATAGCATCATACCATAGGTTTGATTCTTTACAATTCATGGCTTGTGAAAATGTTTCAGGATCATTTTCGGCTCCAATGTTATAGTCCGATTCTTCTAGATACACAACATAATCACTAGGTATCGCTGATTTCCTTATTCTAGTAGATTTCCTTAAAGTTGTATCAACATTTTCCGGAGGATCATGTTGTTCAACTGTTTGTTCAATAATTTCTGGCAATTCTTGAACATCTTGATCTACTAGATTGTCATCAGTGGCTTGTGGAACTTCAACGATTGGTTGTCTAACACCTGTTCTAACTTGAGGGGTGTTGTGAATGACAATCAATCTATCACTTGAAGTGGAAGGTTGAGCATCAATATGATTCCTTTCAGAAACAATATCTTGGAATTGATCACTCCCACTAATCAAGTCATTCTCAAGAAACTTTGCATTTCTTGACTCCACAATCCTAGTGCTATGAGATGGACAATAGAATCTGTATCCTTTAGACCTTTCGGCATATCCAATGAAATACCCACTAATGGTCCTTGGGTCCAGTTTCTTTTCTTGTGGGTTGTAAACTCTTACTTCAGACGGACATCCCCAAACGCGTATATGTCGCAAACTCGGTTTCCAACCTTTCCAAAGTTCAAATGGCGTCTTTGGGACAGCTTTGGTTGGAACTCGGTTTAATATATACACAGCCGTTTTAAGAGCTTCAGTCCACAAAGATTCAGGAATTTTGGAGTTACTTTGCATACTCCTCACCATGTCCATTAAAGTTCGGTTTCTTCTTTCTGCTACACCATTTTGGTCCGGAGAACCAGGCATAGTGTATTGGGCAACAATCCCATGCTCTTGAAGAAACTTCGCAAATAAACCAGGTGCTTGTCCATTCTCAGTGTATCTACCATAGTATTCTCCACCTCTATCCGTTCTCACGATCTTAATCTGCTTTCCACATTGTTTCTCTACTTCAGCCTTGAAAACTTTAAAGGCATCCAGTGCTTCGTACTTATTATGAAGTAAGTAGATATACATGTATCGTGAGAAATCATCTATGAAAGAGATGAAATATTTCGGACCACTTATGTCCATGTCTGGACAACAAATATCTGAATGTATGATCTCTAATAAGTCCGAACTCCTCTTTGCACATTTCTTGAACTTGTTAGTCTGCTTTCCCTTAATGCAGTTCACACAAGTGTCGAAATCAGTAAAATTTAAAGTACTAAGTACTCCATCATTTACTAATCTCTTAATTCTCTGTATGGAGATATGTCCCAATCTCCGGTGCCACACATAGAGGATTCCTCATTTATAACACATCGTTTTATACCAGTATGAACATGCATAGCATCATAAGTAGTATTATTTTGTAAATTAATATAGAAAAGACCATCAGACAATGTACCATTCCCAACAAGATCAGATTTATAAAATAAACTGAAAGATGTCTTATAAAAATTAAAGGAATAACTTAAAGGTACAAGTCTTGAAACTGAAATCAAATTCCTAGAGAAACTTGGAATATAAAATGTCTTTTCTAGATTCAAAATAAAACCACTACTTAAAACTAAAGTGCATGTTCCAACAGCCTCCACATGTGAGCGCATCTTGTTTCCTGAATAAATGCACTGCTCACTTTCCATTGGCTTCCTTAGGTTTCGCATACCCTGCAAGGTATTCGAAATATGGATTGTAGAACCAGAATCAATCCACCATGTGTTATAAATAACATCAACCATATTAGATTTATAACAGACAAATGAGATTGGTTTACCTTTCTTCTCAAGCCATTTTTGGAACTTAGTGCAACCCTTCTTCATGTGTCCTTTCTTTTTACAGAAAAAACACTTGAGTTCCTTCTTGATTCCACCTTGGGGCGGTATTTTACCTTTCCCTTTCTTTTTGGCTTGGTCATCATCTTTTCCTTGCGTTGCCATAAATGCACTTTCACTCATTTCTATCATCAATCTCCCTTCTTCCTGAACGCACATGGCCAAAAGTTCATTAATTGACCATTTATCTTTATGTGTGTTGTAGGATATCTTGAAGGGTCCATATTGAAGTGGAAGAGTGTTCAAAATATAGTGCACAAGGAAAGACTCAGACATATCAACCTCAAGTGTCTTCAGTTGAGCCGCAATATCCCTCATCTGCATGATGTGCTCACGCACACCCTTGACATTAGTGAGCCTGATGGATGAAAACTTCATAATTAAGGTGCTAGCAAGTGTTTTATCCGAAGACTCAAACTGCTCATCAATAGCCTTCAGTAGTGGCTTGACTTTGTCATGCTGTTCGACAGAACCACGAATACCAGCAGAAATTTTAGTCTTTATAAACATAACTGAGAGACGATTAGATCGCTCCCATTTTTCATATCGATCAACTTCATCTGGAGTGCTGGTCTCAATGATAGGAGGTGGTTCGTCTTTCCTAATAGCATAATCAATGTCCATCCACCCTAATTGAAGAAGAATTCTCTCCTTCCACACCTTATAGTTATTACCCTTTAGTTCGGGAATATCACACTTAATATCAGAGAAATTCGCAGGTTGCATAACTGCATAAATAAAATTCACATGCTTATAATTAATTTGAGACTAATAAACATAAATCATGTTTTACCAATGTAAATCATATTTTTCAAAATATGAATCTAGTGACATAAAACTTGCCTGTGGGCTAAAGTCCTAATTCAATTAGATCCATCTATATCTTTATGATAAAGCTATCAAATTATGTTCTTTTTCCTAATTCCTGTGGGTAAGTTAGGAAGTATAATTTGATATTCTATCCTAATTAATAATACAAATATAACAAAAATTCCTGTGGGATAAAATCTATTATATTACGTATGATTAACTACAACTAATGTTATAATGTGATCCTAAAAGACTTAATATATAATTTTGATTAATTAAAGATGCTGTGGCTACTCTCTAATTAATTAAAAATTATATGGATCACTCAACATTAAATAAATCTCAATAAAGGCTCATATAATTGTATAAAAAACATAAACAATATTTACACCAAAAAATGGAATAATCAATACACTAATATTATTTATCTTAATTTTGCATGTATAATAAAACAATAAATTATACACACAAATAACAAAATAATATAAGTACATAATAATATCCACAATATAAAGATTTTGTCCTTAAACGACATGTCGTTTATTATAAACGACACAAACCTTTATCCCAAAACGACGTGTAGTTTTTAGCTTCATAAAACGACTTGTCGTTTTCTCAATGTTGAAGTTTCATCTGCCAACTAAAACGACGTGTCGTTTTGAACCAAATAAAACGACTTGTCGTTTTTTAGAAACGGCAGGAATTCTGAATGACAAAAACGACATGTCGTTTTTTTTTCGTCTTCAACCTTTAGCCGGGTCGTTTCGACCCGGTTACGGCACGAATGGAAACCCGATGATTTCTCATCATTCCGACGTCCAAAATTTATGTTTCAAATCACAAAATGATAGAAATCTAATATCTTAATGATTCATAACAATCGTTTGCATCATAAACGCCAGAATTTCAAATTTGAAATCTCTAAAAAAAATTTCTATCGTAACTCTGTAAAACAACAAGGCAGAGGTAATATCTCGCTCTGATACCAACTGTTAGAAATTTAATCTTAATGATCTAAACATGCTGCCAATAATCCTTAATAGCAATTAGATCAAATGCGGAATAAAAATTTGGATCGTAAACATACCTCCCGCCATTGCCGTTTTGATTCACAGAGTTATGGGTAAATGTTTCTTTTGGGTTTATGGTTCTTCTAAACCTTCACTCTCTCTCGTTAGATGGTGTAATTCGTTTCTGAATGAGAAAGCAGGCTTAGGGTACCAAAACCGAGTTGCTACGTCCTCCTTTTATAGATTCTTTCCATCAAAGAATCTTTATCGGATAAGCACGTTAATGGGCGAGAATCTAGGAACAGTTATGAAGGTTCCTAAATAAATGGAATGAATATGGACCACATAATGGATATGTTCTGATTGTTATCAAGATTTTCGAATTTCGAAAATCCGTTCGGAAAATCCGAAAACGGAAAAAATCCAAACCGAAACTGAAAAATATCTTAACCAAAAAATCTAACATCTAAGTCATATCCCGCTACATTGTTGCTAATTACTCAATAAGGCCACGTCGTCCTCACCTTTTGATCATCCCATAATTGGCCTGACAAGTGGGGATATATATATATATATATATATATTTTATTTTGTTGCTAAAGAACCTTATAATGTCCTAACTTTGGAGAATAATCTTTTGATTTATGAAAGTGTGACGGGAAGTCAACATCTTATTTGAATAGCAATATTGCGGACAATATATATTTGTAATAATTAAAAAAAAAAAAAGCATAAGATAAAGCATAAGTTTCTACTTCTCATGGAGCATTCCAGAAAAAAAAAAAAAAAAAATCCTATGTGCGTAGCTAATAAATCCATTGCTTACCTGCTTATCCTCTAAGTGAAAACTTCATTAAAGGGTCAAATGCAAATTGGTACAATTTTTCAATCGCAATCAAGTGAACAGCCACTAGAAAGGTTATATTTGAGATAATAAATAATGACAAAAGAGATGATATAGCCGCTTGTAGAGCAACCAACACTCGAGAATTCTTGTTGTGGTGTGGGGGGGGGGGGGGGGGGGAAGCGACTCCGCAATTTTTTTCTTAACGAAATTTTATGGTTGTTGTTGTTGTTTTTTTTTTTTTTTTTTTTTTTAAATAAGATTAATACCTCTATATATTCGACAACAAACAACACTGTCAATTAAGCAAAAGTATCTTAAATTTGGCTCACCTTCCTTGTAAACCCTTGATGTCAGAAAACACAGAACCAGACTTGTCTTCCCAGCCACAACGAATCCTAATGGTACCATCTTCAATCATTTCAGATGGTTCCCCACCAAGCCTCACATTTTCCTCGTCGTTATGCTGCAGTTGCATTGCAAACTCTAGATCCCTTAGCACTTCCTTCATCGAAGGCCTTTCTGCTCCCTCATCAAGCGTGCAACTCACCGCGATCTCGCAGAACTTCTTTAAACACTCCGGCGCAATCTTATCCGTCAAAAATGGATCAACGATCTCCTTAAGCTTTCTCTCTTGATAACAACTCCGGACCCACTCAGCTATGTTCATTTGCTTTTTCTCCACCGTTCGCATTATAGGTGGCCTACCACATAGCACTTCAAACAAAACTACGCCGAACGAGTACACGTCGGACTTTTCAGTCAACAATTGCCGTCTGTAGTACTCGGGGTCCAGATACCCGAAACTACCCTTGACCATAGTGCTGACGTGGGTCTTCGACAAGGTAGTTGGGCCCACTTTTGCCAAACCAAAATCCGAAACCTTGGCCACAAATCTCTCATCCAATAAAATGTTGCTTGTCTTTACATCGCGGTGAATGATCGTGTGCTTCACACCTCTATGGAGATAATGCAAACCACTAGCTGCTCCGATGCAAATTTGGAGCCGTTGCTTCCAAGTAAGTGGTGGGTTATTGGTATTGTAGAGATGACTAGAGAGAGTGCCACGTGGCACATACTCGTAGACGAGGATCATCTCGCCATTCTCGTTGCAATAGCCTATTAGAGCGACGAGGTGGCGATGGCGGAGATGGGAGAGCATCTCGATCTCGGTTGTGAACTCACGAGCCCCTTGCGATGATTGAGGCTTCAGTCGTTTGACCGCAACCGTTGTTGCCCCACCATTGAGGTGTGCTTTGTAGACGTTACCGAACCCTCCGACCCCAATGATGTAGTTATCATCGAAGTTGTTGGTGGCAGCTCGAATTTCTGCCAACGAAAAATATCGACATAGCTCCGACGGCAAGGGTGTGCCTTGACTATTGCTTGAGCCTGATTCTTTAAGTTTTTTCGTTTGTCGGAGAATAAAGACTCCGATTATGCAGAGTAAAATCAAGCCGGAAGGTACACAAGAAACAACTTCGATAATTGTTGTTCGATTGCTCTCTTCTTTTTCGGGTGATGGGGAAATATTGGATACAACTTTTTGAATCCGGTCAGGATTGGGACCGGCCAGATTACCAGTGGTGTCGCTCAATTTGAAGATCTCCAATCCGTTCAAGATCGCATCAGCGTAGACACTCTTCTCATCTACAGGGTTAGCTTGCAGAGCAACAGAG
>CM046365.1:26195396-26273394 GCA_025413025.1 Ficus hispida
TGCTAAAGTTTATTTTCTGTTTATTTTCAATTTAATTAATCGAATAAAATTAGAGTTATCATAATTTCGTTAGTTAATAAATAACAGTTTTTATGAACGATACTCTACTTATCACTCTATTGCTTGTTTGCGATACGTGCACTTGTATCGTTATAAAATCAGCAATAGTATTGTACAAAGTAAGTATGAAATGAAACAATTTTTCTTTTTCAAATGAGAGAATGATGGAAAAAGTTGAAAAATACTTTTTTTATAAAAAATTTTTAATTTCAGAAATTAAACATTCCATCCGAGTGTAAAATTGCCTTATGATTATTATGATAGATCGCTTATACACTGTTTCGTTTTCGTTCTCATCATCATCATCATCATCATCATCATCATCATCATCATCATCTCATCATTCTTCTTGTTGTTGTAAATTACCATCGTTTCTCGCTTTCCCAGGGCCAGGATGCTAGCGTTTTTAGATATGAAGTTGTTTTCTATAGACATCGACCTTTAAATTTGTTGTCGTTTTAAACAGCTCATTTTCTAGGATATTATCGTTTTCTTATATCACGTTGTTTTCTAGGCATTGTCCTTTTAGAATATGTTGTGGGTTCCCATAATATCCTGTTGTCTGTTTTTTCGAGGGTATTGTTGTCTCAAGCTATGCTTTTGTTGTTGTTATTTTAAAATTTTGAATAATTGTAATGTGATTTGACAAATGAAATTGTGCTATTTATTTTTCAACTAAATTGTACATGTTATTCGTTGTTGTCTTCCACTTGTACAATTTTCCTCTGGGATCTCTCAATTCCCAACAAGGTAAAAATCTTAATTTGGTATGCTTTCTATGAATTCCTTCCCACCAGTAGGAATGCTCTATAGATTATTGTCGTTTTTTATCTTCGTTGTCGTTTTTGTGTACCTTGTTCTTTCTAGAATGTCGTCGTTCGTCAGATTGTTGTCGTTTCTTCAATTTAAGCTTGCTTTTGTGTGTGTGTACTATTATCGTTCAAAAAATATGTTGCCCTTCAGAAGATCTCTCGATGATTGCTTTTCTCATATGTTGTTGGAAAATATGACGTCCATCCAGTAAATTGTCATCTCTCTTTTTCCAGGTTGTTGTCGTTTTTGACACATTGTCTTTCTAAAAATGGCGTTTATTTTTAATTTTTTAATTTTTTAATTTTTTATTTAGTTTTTTTATAATTTGGATGGGTTAGTCTTAAACTGTTTTCGTTTTCAATAGCTATTTAATTTTTAGGTAATTTTTCCATCTAATCCCTTAACTATGAATGTCTTGTCACTTTGATTCTTGAACTTTTGATTTTGATTATGGCAAATTAATCCCTAAACATTTGATTTTTGGCTATTTTGATCATTGACAATGAAATTGATAAATTTAATATATATAATCATATTCTAATTCCATGTTAACATAAAATTTTACCAAAATAGTTATATCAAGTAAAAAATTACCTTCTCATTCTTCTTAAAAAACATTAAAAACTAAAATATTTTGAACGTAATGCAATAATTTCTTTAAAATTTTTAATTATTATGTGATAAAGATATGATTATCTATGTTAAATTTCAAAAATCGTCCATCAATATTAGTGTGAGGGACTAAAACTGTCAAAAATCAAAAGTTCAAAGACTAATTAATTTATCAAAATAAAAAATTCAGCGACCATTGTGATATAATATTCATAAGAAGGGTGTCAATAAATAACCCTATGTCTACGTTTCTCACCCCCTTCTTAAATCACCACCATTTAAATTTAAATATCAATTATTACCTATTAGACTCAAGATATTCACCAAAAAACAAAAAAAAAACAAAAACCTACAATAAGTTTCAATTTTTATCTTTTTTTTTTTTTTCCATCACTCACCCTTCTTCTTCTAATATAATTTTTATCCTTTTGTATTTTGTGAAACTCGTTATTCGTAAATTTTTTCTCGTTATTGTTGAAAATAGTTGTACGTTACAAAAGGAAAAAACAGAAAAACAATATAGCTCTTTGATGATTAACCTATAACTCTAATAATTTAAAAGCAAGATGATTAATTTGTTGAATTTATAGGATACAATCTGGTATAAAGTTCTTACTTTTTGATTTATTTTTATGATAAATCAAAATTTTTTAAAAATCTTTTTCAGGAAAAAATATCAAGAATTTACTTATTAAATAAAATTATTTCAATAAAAAAGGTACATGTAAAACTACGAGTCTCAGTTAGAAGATCCAAAAGAAACTTTCCTCTTCTCCCTCTATTCTCTTCTTTCTCTAACACGTGAGAGTTAGGATTTTTCAATTTTTTTCTTCTCTTGGACCCGAACTCCAATGGCAGCATTTAAACTATCTCTGGTTTCCAAGCCCTAGGGATGTATGTGAGAATCATGTGGTAAGAGTTTTGAAAGAGATGAGCCCATTGGAGGAGGATTGGTGTGCGGGAAGGAGCAAGACAGAGAGGTCCTACAATGACTCGGCTTTAGTAATCCAATTTCTCTCGACGATGTGATCTTGTTTTCGGCAATGACTCTTTCTATGTAATTGGTTTTTTTATTTTTTGGTTTATAGTTTTGTGTATAACAATGATGATGTCTTTGCCATCTTTTATCTGGGTGTTGTGTTTCAGTTTGTTAATTTTAATAATGAATGTGGTCTTCCCCACCTTCCGTATTGATTGTTTGGCCGTCATATTTTGATCTTATTAGAATTGCTTTTATACGGAGTTAATGGTGGACCTAGTGCTACTGAGTCTTGGCCCTTAATTAATCGGGATATTCCATCGATTGTCGAGGTTTTATCAAAAAGAGCTTTACATGCTCGATTTCAGTGTGCTGAGATATGTACCTATTATCGGGTTTCAAGCATACGTCTTTTTCTTTGAGTGTCATCAAAATTTACTGATAGATCTATTCTTATTGAAGGGTTTTGTCTCATATAATACATAGTCATTTGTTATGTTCTGTGTTTTTATATCTCTTATTAAATTTATTGAAATTTCCATTTTTAAAAACACTATGATTATCATTAAATTTTAATAGGTGAAAAAAAAAGTAGATGTCACTAAACATCATTCATAATTCATGGACTAAATGAACAAATTACCCTTGGTTATTTTTTTTGTTTCTTTTTAAAAAAAAAAAAAAAATTTCTACTACTGTCTTTCGAAACACACCTTCCATTCCAAAATGATTGCTTTATTACTATTGTCGTTTTTGGGAAAGTTTATTATCTGCATGTGTAGGTATCATGTCATTTTCAAGATGTGTTTCCTTTTTGTCAGGTGTTGTCGTTTGTAAGTTATTGTCGTTATCAAAATGGTGTCGTCTTTGAATGTTCTTCTAGTTGTCGTTACCAAATGGTATTTTCAACATTTATCGTCAGTACAAGTCCCCCATTTGAACCACTCCACCTCACCATCAAGATTAGCTGTTTTTTCTTTACAAGAATTTGTACAAAACCATAAGTGAGAAAAGAGAAAATCATTAACCAGAGTTCATCGTCTGTATAATATGATTTCATTTCCAAGAAGTACGTATCTGCCGTTTTACCAGGATGCTGTCTTTTCTAAAATAGTCATAATAAAAATGGTGTACCCTTTAAAATATTGTCGTATCTTCCAGTGACTTGTCTTACTGATATGATGTCGTTTTTTTGCTCTTGTTGTCGTCGTTTTTCTGTTAAGTACTGGATCGTGGATCCAATTTAACCTAATATTCATTTTGACAACGTCTGTGACCAAATTTAAGGATGTGGTACCGTTTTGCTTTGATACCATACCAGTAATTACAAATAGGATCAGGAGCCTTCCAGTACTTAGACTATACTATATTAAATGTGCGTGTGTATCTAAAAGTGTTCTCAATTTCAATTTTTGAATTAAAAACAAAGCTAAGTGACATAAGTATTTAGACAAATAGTCTATTTGTCTAAGTAATCGTTAACTAAACTAAGATATTAATTTCTTAAAGTACTTTAAAAAATAAGAAAACATTTAAAATATTTAAAAACGTCATTTAAAGAGAGCAAAAAGCTCAAACTAGCTATAAATTGCCACCAACAGGCAACGTCAAATCAAACAAAACAAAACAACAATATCAGCAAATTATCAAACAGTAAGCGGGGAAAAAAAGACAACAAATAAGGCAACGGCAGCTACTTGACCAGCAATATGAAAAGTGTCATAAAACAAAACCCAAACACGACCTTTTAATAAAAGAGTTAATACAGGCGGAATTCTTATAACCTGTTTATTAAACGGAATTTTAAACGTGTCATATCAATCTGTCAAACCTACTTATTGCTATTTAATTTGGCTCCGTTATTATCACATGTGTAAAATCAAGTTTAATGCTAAGACATACAAAATAATAAAAATATATACATAATGACTAATTAAACAACACCTAAACAATAGGGTTAAGCCTCAACATATGAATTCACAAAAGATAAAATCACCACAACGAAATTAATCCACACAATATAATCAAATACAAAAACCAAAAAACTAACACAAAGTCCAACAATCTCCCCATTCCATAAGGTCTATTTGGTTGTCTTGACAGCAGCAAAGGCATGGGCAAAGGGCCCAGCTACATCATCAGCTACAATAGAGGTAGAACTTTACAAGAAGGTTCCTCATCCTTCAAGCTAAATATGAAGATGTCTTGTGTGATGTCCTCTACCTCCCCTTGAAAATCCATTAAACATCTAATATAAGTTCAAATCAAGTTGGAAATATAACATAAATTTAATAGGATTGATATTACCTCTATACCATATAATCAACCTTTAGTACAAACAGGTGCCTCAGCCATGTTGGGTTTAAGTAGTAAGCTGCGAAATGAAAGAAGCACTCTATTACCATCTCTATAATAAGCTTATAAAGAAGCAAAGGAAATAGGAACAACCAACACATCACAAACCATTGCAGCTAGTTCTCATAGGAGAGACTGTGTAACAAACGTGCTTGTAGTCTTATGAATATGTATTTTTATTTTTAATTTTTGTTGAATTCTTGTGTGTGTACTATCTGAGATATATGCTGAGTGAATCAGTTTTCTACCGTGAAAAAAAAAAAAAAAGAATAGTGTGAGCTACTTTTTGTATCAAGGAGTGAGGAAACGTTTTCTCATTTTGGGAGTTCATTATTTTTATTCATTTATTATTTTTTTAAAGAATTGAGAGTTCATTAGTTAGATTGAGCAATTTAACGAATGTTAATTAGTCTCTGTGAAAGGTTGAATCCTCATGCAGATAGTTGAATCTACTGGCAGTCGCTGGCCTGGCCGTCTTTTGGGGCCACAATAAAATTCCTTTCTTTTTATGCGTATTCTTTCTGTTAGTTAATAACTTGATTTGGGCTTGTTCAGATTTTTCATATACAAACTTCTACGTACACACTTTTCTAAAATTATTCGAATATAAAGATTGCAAGATATATGTCTGATTCCTGAGTTGTCCTTGGATCATCTTGTACATTTTCTTCTGCTACCAAACTAGCTTTACTGAAAGCAATGAAAGCTATATATATTGATGAGATATCCCACAAAATTTAAAGCAACTTTTATTAAAGGAGAGTCATATACAGATATTGGGGATAGATATATATATGTATATGAGATTATTTCTTGTCTCCTGCCCAACCAAATAGAATCACCCATTATCAGGGTTAAAAAAATAAAAAAGGCAACAAATTAAGCTATTCATATTTTAGTGGAGCTGCTTTAGTTCACACTTCATGCTTTTCATTTATTTATTTATTTATTTTGTTTAAAAAAAAAAAAAAAGCTATTCATAACTTTATCATATTATATACTTGTATTTCATTCGCTTTCGACCTTTTTACACCCAAACAATAAATCATATTAGTTAAAAGATTATTAATGCAAGTCTATCATTGAGACCGTGCTTGCTTTGTGTGAATTCATTCAATCATCAGGATTCAGGGAGAATGTCTTCGTCAAGATTATATTATAAATAAGTGAATTAAAGGCCTATATATTTTAGAAAAACAAAAATAAATGGATGGAATTCCACTTAAATTTATCTAATTGAAGGATAAATTAAAGAACTGCTTAAAAGATCTGAATATGTGGATGCAGTTCAAATTAAATTCTCTAGAAATATAGAGCGATTTAGAAGCTTATTTATCCGATTCAGTTTGCTCCTTACCACGCATATAAGAGAGAACAACACTTAGTCGTAATGGTACACAAGCTATTAGTAATAAAGTAAAAGAGAAATAGTTATTGTCAATGGCTTTTTTTGCCTAAATTTTCATTGATACGTAGAGTACAATATATAGGAGTACATGCTAATCTAATAAAGGAAACGAATACAATTCTTTACAATCAGAAAGCAATGAATAAAAGAATATTTACAATTAATTACAATCTCATAATTTCCACCGATTCACTTTCCTTATTATGCCCCTCAAGATGGAGTTCATGGAATGAACACCAATTGATTCGTAAGTTTTCCAATCGTTGGCGAGATGACAGTTTCGTAAGAGCATCGGCAAGTTTATCATTGGACGAAACATGAGACACACGGAGGCTACCATTCTGAACCTTTTTGCAAAAAAAGTGAAAATGAATCACAACATGTTTCATGCGAGAATGGAAAACTGGATTGGTACTAAGATAGGTCGCACCTAGATTGTCACAGTAAAGAGTAGGCGTTGTTGTGGAGGACAAACCAAGTTCATGCATGAGAGATTGAATCCATGCAAGTTCCGCAGCAGTAGCTGCAATGGCGCTATATTCGGCTTCTGTTAGAACCAAGGAAAACAACATATGCCGATAAGGAAGTACTTCAACCCCAAGAAAGTATGATAAGGGACCAAGATCTTTGATCGGAAAACGCTCTGCCAATTTTTGAATTGCTTTTTGAACAAGCACTGGGTCGCTTCTTTTAATGATTATATCATCTACATACACTAAAACAAAAATGGTGAGACGCATTTGTTTTAATATAAATAGAAATGCGTCGGATTGGGAATTAGCAAACCCAGCGGAGAAAAGATATTGGCATAGTTCATGATACCATGCACGAGGTGCCTGTTTGAGGCCATATAAAGCCTTTTTAAGGCGACACACATGGTGTGGATGCTTTGAATCAACAAACCCCGGTGGTTGAGTCATGAAAACATCTTCCTGTAAAGTGCCATGGAGGAAGACATTATTCGCATCAAGTTGTCAGAGAGGCCACCCTTTTGAAAGAGCAAGACTTATCACAAGATGAACAATCGTTGGCTTGATGACTGGACTGAAAGTTTTATGATAGTTGATTCTAGGTTGTTGATGAAACCCTTTTGCTACAAGGCGAGTTGTAATGATCAATACTATCATTGGGATTATGCTTGATGCGAAATACCCATTTACAAGTAACAAGATTATGAGATGAATCGGGTGGTATGAGATCCCATGTTTCATTACGAAGCAATGCATTGAATTCGTCATTCATAGCATGACGCCATTCAGGTAATTTGAGGGCTTGAGAGTCAGTAGTCGGTTCTAAGGATGCAGGAAGAGAACTAGTAGTAAGCAGAGAGTACTTAGGATTGGGTTTAAATATGTTTTCCTTTGAGAGGGTTTGCATCTTATGGTTATTGGTTGGGTTAAGAGGTTTGGGTTGAGTGGGAGGTGGAGGAAGCAAAGTTATTTGCATGGGAGGAGGTGGGGACGTGTTTTCGGGTATTTGATTGGTGGTGTGATTTGTGGGTTCAAATTGATTGGGTGTAGTGATGGACGGTGGGCAATTATGAGGTCGAGAAGTGGGATGGTGAGTGAGTAGTGATATTTTGAGTAAGTGGAGAAATGGAAGGAGTACTTGAAGAATTAATAACAGAGGACTCACCTTGCAGGAGTTGAACATGAGTTGACGTGGATGAAGAGGTCCCAGTTGTAGTCATATCAGTTGCACCATTATTTGATGGAGATGCGGTGGAATTTTGGGAAGTTTGAAAATGAGAAAGTGATCTGTTTGGGGAAAGAGACAAATTTGGTTGTGATTGTTTGGGGTTGTGGGAATCTGGCTTAGTGTAGGTGTTGACTTTGTGAAGGTGGCATTTTGGGTACGTGAACATTTTGGGTACGTTGAAATGTTGAAGAATTGGAGGAGGATTTAGAGGAAGACTCTTTGGGTTCATTAATTGGGACGAATGAAAATGGCAGCCACGAGCTTATGGTATGAGAATCTGGACGAGGGAGACCGGGTGACTGAAGTCGAAAAGGAAAAATGTCTTCCACAAATGTAACATGCCTAGAAATGTAGATTTTTTTGCTGATTGAGTCAAAACGCTTGTAAGCACTCTGGATAAGAGAATATCCAAGAAAAACACACGGCGTAGACTTTGGCTCAAGTTTATTTGCGTTGTAGGGACGTAGCCATGGATAACATAGACACACAAAACCCGAAGTTTGGAGATGTTTGGAGGTTGATGAAAGAGTTTTTCATAGGAAGAAGACATGGAAAGGTTGACCTTATTAGGCATGCAATTGATGAGATGTACAGCGGTTTCAAAAGCAAAAGGCCAAAAGTAATGGGAATAGAGGCATGATGGAGAAGCCGTTTCAATGATATAGCGATGTGTCGCTCTGAAAAACCATTATGTTCTGAGTGTGGGGTGGTGTTGTGAGATGAGAAATTCCATTGGTGGATAGAAATTCTTTTAGTGATATATTCACCATCATTATCTGTGTATAAAGTAATTATTGACTTTTGGAAGAATTTCTCGATAATTGATTTGAATCAAATGAACACAACGGAAACATCAAATTTTCTTCTCAAAGGATAAAGCCAAATATAACGGGTAAAGTGATCGACAAAAATTACATAATATTTAAAACCGTCATTGAAATGGACTGAGGAACTCCAAACATATGAAAAAACCAATTCTACTGGGGCAGAACTTGTGAGTATTGAGTTGGAAATGGGTAATTTGTGGTTTTTATTGCCGTGACAAGAATTACATGAAAAATTCAAATCTAAGGAAGGACACAAGTCGAGACACTTAGAAGAGACTAAATGGTTCAAGATTTTTATGAGGGGTGACTGAGACGAGAATGCCATTGAGAGGTAGAAGCTTTGGTGGTGGAGAAAGCAATGAGTGGTGTAGTGACAGAGGACGACTGGGGTCACTCATAAACGCCATTTCTAGCCTTGCCCTGCAGAAAAGTTGCTCCAGTACTTAAATGCTTCACAACAAAAGAAGTTGGTGAGAATTCTATAGAAGCGTTGTTATTGAGGCAAAACTGAGAAACATAAATTAAAGTTTTTTTCATATCGGGAACACAAAGAACATTTTTCAAATGAAAAGATTTAGAAGGAGAAGTCGGAGTTGTAGATCCAGTATGGGTAATGGAAAGACCGGTGCCATTGCCAATCATGATATCATTAGGTCATGTGTAGTTGGAACGATTAGAGAGGTTATTGAGGTCACCCGTAACATGACGTGACGCTCCAGAGTCAATGAGCCATTGGGAGATGGGTGGGTCCATGGGACATGCAGAATAAGCCTGAGTTGATAGTTGGTAGTTTCTCGTAATGTATGTGAAAGATGGACACCGCTTAGCAGAGTGACTTTGTTGTCCGTAGAATTGACACTTGATATAATAGTTTCTTGGCCTGTACTTAAAAGACGGGCATTGCTTGGCGGAATGACCTTGTTGTTCACAGAATTGATGCTTGACAATGTAGAATTTTGGTGAGATCTCTAATGGTGTTGTGGAATGCATTTCGATAAAAATTGGAATGAGGTTGTGATGCAGGAGCAGTTTGATCTTTGTTTGCCTATGGCTTCTGTCAACTGTCGTTTGTTGATTTCTCTATGATGGTTATTATCGTTTCTTGTATTTGGCTTTCGTTTTAGTTATTTGTCGTTTCCTTTGTTTGGCTACTGTTTGGTAGTCGTTTGGTGGCTTATATATAGCCTTTGGTTTTTTTGTTTTGGGATATACAGAATATTGAAGACAAAACTCAATTTCAAGATTTATCTCCTTTTTCGAATTTCTTTCGTTCTTTTTTTTTTTTTTTTTTTTTTTTTTTTTTTTTTCTGGAATTGGGCAAACCCATTCCACTTCTCTCGGATTTCACCCTTGCAGGTTATCTCCGACGGACTTCTACGTCAGATTGGTATCAGAGACTCAGATCCACCACTGGGTTCACGATGGCCGACGGCTCCGACAGTCCACACCCCAACTCCGGTTCCACCCAAGATGTCTCCACTTTATGGGCAGCGATTCGAGCTTTGGAGGAGAAATTCGAAGCTCAAAACGCGACCATCGCCACCGACGTTCGGCTAATCCTTACCCAATTGGAGCATCTGACCGTGGCTGCCGCTCCCCACCAAACCCAACCTCAATTCCGAGCTGGAGACGCCGCCATTCCACCTCCGCTCGTCTCACCCCACCACCCACTTCATCTCCGAACTAGTGACGTCACCGGTCCACCCCCGTTCCCTGCGACCCACCACCAATTTCCGCCTCCACACAGATTTGGTGCTGCCCCCCTCCACCGTTTCGCACCGTTCGCCGCCCACTTCGAGACCCTGTTCGGCCCGTGGAGTTTCATCCGAGATTCGAGCCTCACCGCGATTTTCCTCGCACCCCTCGAGGCGATTCCACGGACTCCTCTACTGATGACGACGAAGTGGACGCCTGGGCGCTACAACCGCCCAGGCACATGGGTAACTTTCTCCGCCCTCCTCGCTTTCGTGAGCAATCTGACTATCGTTTGAAACTTGATATTCCTTCATTTGATGGTCATTTACATATTGAGGACTTCTTGGATTGGCTGAAAACTGTTGAATCTTTTTTTGATTATATGGATGTACCGGCTGAGAAACAAGTCAAGCTTGTGGCATACAAGCTCAAGGGTGGTGCCTCCGCTTGGTGGGACCAAGTCCTTGTTAACCGGCGCCGGGAAGGAAAGGGTCCAATTAGGTCGTGGGCTCGAATGCGGAAGCTGTTGAAGTCTCGATTTCTGCCTAGCGATTACCAACAGCAACTGTACCGCCAATATCAGCTCTGCCATCAACGGGATCGGTCCGTACGTGACTATGCTGAGGAATTTTACAGACTCAATGCTCGGACCAATATTTACGAGACCGAAGATCAGCAAGTCGCCCGGTTCATTGGTGGACTTCGCGATCCCATTCAAGATCAATTTTCTCTTCATCCAGTGTGGAAGTTGTCTGAAGCAGTCAGTTTAGCTCATCGCGCTGAAGAACAGTTGTTGCGGACCTCTTCTAGGCAACCATTTCCACGTCGACACTCCACCCAATACTCTTTGGAGAAGAGCAAGTCATCGCCGGCCTTCAATACAACTACCAACACCTCCCCACCCTCCTCTACTCCTCCACCGGCCCCCCTTGATAGGGGTAAAGCTGTGGCAGCCCCTTCCCCGCCACCGAATCCCTACACCAAGCCATTGCCACCAAAATGCTTCCGTTGTGGCGTTCCGGGTCACCGCTCTAACGAATGTTCTCAACGCCGTCCCCTCGGCCTCCTTGGTGAAGGCAATTGTAGCAAAGAGGACCTTGACGAGTATGATGATGATGAGTTCGTCGGGGCTGAGTTCGTCACCGGAGATGAGGGCGAGATGGTTGTATGCATTTTACAGAAGCTTCTTTTTGCTCCAAGACAGGCCCAACTAACTCAACGAAATGCCATTTTCCGCACCCGTTGCACCATCAACTCCAAGGTGTGCAATGTCATCATTGATAGCGGAAGCTCGGAGAATGTCGTCTCCAAAGCTATGGTGCAGGCATTAGGATTAGCAACCGAGAAACACCCCTGCCCTTATAAGATTGGTTGGATAAAAAAAGGTGTAGCCACCAAAGTCCAAGAAATTTGCAGAGTGCCTTTCTCCATCGGGAAGTACTATGCGGACGAAGTCAAGTGTGATATTGTGGATATGGATGCTTGTCACTTACTCTTAGGACGTCCATGGCAATTCGATGTGAACGCCACCCATCGGGGAAAAGAGAATAGTTACTGCTTCGAGTGGAAAGGTCGCAAGATAGCCCTCATTCCGACAACTCCTTTGGTTCCTCAACCCACCCCACCGCCAGCCACGCTTTTGGCCATCTCCGGAGCTGCCTTCAACCAAAGCATGAAAGAGGATCCGTTTGCTTTAGCTTTGGTGGTCAAGGAATCTAATTCATTCACCACCCCATTGCCTGCTGCCTTCAACCAACTCCTTGATGAGTTTGCCGATCTTGCCCCTACCGAGTTGCCCAACACTTTACCCCCACTGCGTTCGATCCAACATCATATCGACCTTGTGCCAGGTGCTAGTCTCCCCAATTTGCCTCACTACCGGATGAGCCCTCGTGAGCACGAGATCCTTCAGGAAATGGTTGATGATCTCATCATGAAGCAATTGGTTCGCCCTAGCATGAGCCCGTGTGCGGTTCCCGCCCTCTTAGTCCCGAAGAAAGATGGGTCGTGGCGCATGTGTGTCGATAGCCGTGCTATTAACAAGATCACTGTGAAGTATCGTTTTCCCATTCCCCGCCTTGATGACATGCTGGACAAGCTGACCGGGGCTCGAATCTTCTCTAAATTGGACCTCAAGAGTGGCTATCACCAAATTCCTCTACTTTCAATGTGCGTGATTTGTTCGAGTTCTTTCCTTCGGATGGTGCTCCAGTTGTTCTTGAAGATTCGGGGTCGAATCTTTCTTTAGCAGGGGACTCTGATGCAGGAGCAGTTTGATCTTTGTTTGCCTATGGCTTCTGTCAACTGTCGTTTGTTGATTTCTCTATGATGGTTATTATCGTTTCTTGTATTTGGCTTTCGTTTTAGTTATTTGTCGTTTCCTTTGTTTGGCTACTGTTTGGTAGTCGTTTGGTGGCTTATATATAGCCTTTGGTTTTTTTGTTTTGGGATATACAGAATATTGAAGGCAAAACTCAATTTCAAGATTTATCTCCTTTTTCGAATTTCTTTCGTTCTTTTTTTTTTTTTTTTTTTTTTCTGGAATTGGGCAAACCCATTCCACTTCTCTCGGATTTCACCCTTGCAGGTTATCTCCGACGGACTTCTACGTCAGGTTGACAAGTATTTTGAATAATAGGTCCGGTCATTTGGGTTTTGCTCGTGAGAGCTTTTGAATGCTTTGATACCATAATAAAGTAAAAGAGAAAAAGTTTTTGTCAATGGCTTTTTTTTTGCCTAAATTTTCATTAATACGTAGAGTACAATATATAGGAATACATGCAAATCTAATAAAGGAAACTAATACAATTCTTTACAATCAGAAAGCAATATATAAAAGAATATTTACAATTAATTACAGTCCCATAATTTTCACCGATTCACTTTCCTTATTAATTAGTAGCATATCTTTATTTCCAACTATCATATATGTCTTTTTCTTTCTTTCTTTTTTTGTGACGTGTAAGTTTTTCTTTTCACTTTTGTTACGAGGAATATGGTTCCTCTGCCCTATTATAACGGTTTCCCTTCCCTCTTAATTGGGATGGGATGTGATTCTATCTGATCTTTGTTCATGATTTTGCTTATGTTTGCTTGTTCTAAACACTCTTTTTTCCTTCATTGTTTCTCATTGATTTTTACGAATAAGATTTTTAATGAGGTTCATCTTGGATTCTGATTTTTAAATGCATGATTTTGGTTGTTCCTTTTAGCGTCATCTTTTTCTTGTCTCTAAACCCATTAGTCGATCAAATAAATCTTGGTTGTTTTCCTTTTAATTTGGTGGTTATTTGTTTTTTGTATGAGACATTTTTGTAATTTTCTTTTAATACAATTTTGTATTAGCTAGTCTCCCTTTTCGTGTAATATGAATGATCAGACGCCATGCAAAAGAACTCACAAGTCAAGTAAAGTCTCTTTTCAAGAGTCTTCGGCACTTGAATATAATCTGAAAACGCATCAACCTCTTACTTTCCTCGGTCTCCTCTCAGTCCCTCACGTCCACTACTCCCCGTCACCTTTATGCCCTAGTTTTTTTTGTCACAATCCTTTCCAAGCTTCCTTTCACTCCCAAATATCCTGACATTTCCATTAATCTGATCTGATATTCTACACGATGAAAACCTCGCTTATACTTCACCCGAGTCATCTCACCATTTTCATTTTCCTCTGTTCTTTCACAACCAAAGTCTCGGGAAACTCAACGGCCAAAGAGTTCTTCAAACTCAGTAACTCGGAAGCTAATCTCTCTATAACAACAAACCCAGAATTTTCTCCTAAAAACAGCACCAAACAAGTGGTCAAAGCCATTCTCGTAGCTCCAGTTGTGTCTTTAACCATCATATTTCTTCTGGGCTGTACTATTTTCTTGAGAATAAGAAGAAGCAGAACTTCCCAGTCAGACGAAGAGAAAATATCATATAAAAACAAAATGCTGTCATCATTTTTCGCTCGATGAAATGAAACTCGCCACGAACAACGCGGACCTAAAAATCGGCGACGGCGGGATCGGAAGAGTGTACAAAGGCTTCATCGCTAGCGGAGAAAGCCCCGTGGCGGTCAAAGTCCTGAAGTCAACGTCGAGTCAAGGGTCCCACGAGTTCTGGACCGAAGTCAAAACGCTCTCGAAGCTCCGACACCCGAACGTCGTCCCTCCGATCGGCTACTGCAACGATCAACGGCACATGATCATCGTCTACGAGTACATGGCACACGGACGCTCCGTGATCATCTGTACGGAAAAAACAAGCCGCTGACGTGGAAGAAGATATTAGAGATCCTCATTGGGGCTGCTCGGGAATTGGTGTACTGCTTGTAGCCGCGGGGCAGGGGATCATTCACCGCGATGTGAAGACGAGCAACATTTGGTTGGCCGGGAATAGGGTGGCAAAGGTGTCGGACTTTGGGCTTTTCGGGATTGGGCCCGTCAAGCCCATGGAGAAGCCACGTCAGCACCAACGTGGAGGGGACATTCGGGTACTTGGATCCGGGATACTATTGGACAAAGGAGCTGACTCCGAAGTCCGATGTTTGTAGGTTTGCGGTGGTGGATGTTGGAGGTGTTGTGTGGTAGGCCTGCTGTGGAAATGGGCCTGGAGGAGGAGGAACAAAGGTTGGCCCAATGGGCTCTGTACAACGTTAAGAAAGGGACGCTTGATCAGATAGTTGATGAGAATCTGAAGGGGTGAGATTCGGCGGAGTGTTTGAAGTTGTATGGGAAAGTGGCGGACCGGTGGTTGCGACGGGAAAGAAAGCGACGGCCCAAGATGGCTGATGTGTTGAGGGCCCTCGAGTTTGTACTGAGGCTGCAGGAGAGTGCTGATGCTGCTGCGGAGGAGGTGATGGAAATCGGTGAGGAAAGTATTGAGTGATGAGAAAATGACAAAGTTGGGATGTTGGTGGAAATTAGGTGGCTGTGAAAGCAACGTGCAAAAACGACGCGGTGCATTCTTATCCGATTCTTTGGTGATAAGGCGGGACTGAGGTGGGCCACCCAATCAGCATAACGAGCTCTTAGAGCTTTTTGCTTCACGTGTTTGTTTACACCAAAGTACCATAATCACATGGTGAGGGTCTAGAAACGAAACATGATCGTCCGTGGCCATAATTCAAAGTGTAGTAGATAGCATTGTTGAATAATAATAGTAATAATAATAATAATATATAATGATAATGTGAACAGTAATATCTAAAAGTATTTGAAGTGAGTAAAAAATATATTACGTAAATGAAAACTTTATTAAGTAAAGAGTAATTTTACAAAGTAAATTATATGTTTATAAAGAATAAATAAATAATTTATCTGATAAATTTATTATTTATTCTTATTATTATTTTGAAATCTTTCATTTATTTCGGTTATTTACGTGAAAATGCTTTTTATTTTTTGGTTCCTTTCTGTACTATGAATCAAATAATTGCACATGCAACTAATCAATTGATCGATTCCAAGAGTACGGACTTGTTTTGCTGGTATCAAGTTTTCATTGAACTGTTAATAATTTAAGAGCCCACCTCACTAATGTAAACCTAATGCTTGCTTCTCGAATTGATTTTTTTGGAATAAATCAAATTTTCTTTGACTAACAACCATTAGTTTGTCGTTACTCATTTCACATTTTTTGGAATTGATGGATGCTCCCTTTTTTTTTTTTTTTAAATATTATTTATTCATTTATTAATTACCTTAAACTTGACTAGTGGCGTTGTTGCTAGGTCCACTTTGACACGCAAAAGAAAATCTTGGTTTGCACATGGTAGGGTCACTGGATGAATAGCAACTTGTTTGGTGGGTGAGCCATGATGCTGATTGAGCGTTAATTTAATTTTGAAAAAAACAAAAACAAAAACAAAAAACCATAAGCCACAAAATGAAGATATCAAGGATATTATATTTAATAAATAAATAAATAATATGTTAACGACGTTAAAGTTATTAGATTTTATGTTAGGATTAGGATATATATCTTTTTTTTTAGTAAGGATAAACTAGTATTCTTTTATTATTTTGCTAGCTGGGCTATATAACTTCCTCTTTATTAGTTTAGGGAATGTCTATTTGACACTTTTTATTTTATTTTTCCATCTGATTTTTTAAACCGCCCATCAATTAAAGTTTAAATTTTAATTATTTCTTTCTACACCATTTTATTTTTTTTCAAAAAATACTTGT
This sequence comes from Ficus hispida, assembly GCA_025413025.1. Taxonomy (NCBI): domain Eukaryota; kingdom Viridiplantae; phylum Streptophyta; class Magnoliopsida; order Rosales; family Moraceae; genus Ficus; species Ficus hispida. The sequence goes on from CM046365.1 coordinate 26,212,016, forward strand.
AACTATTTTGTATTTTTAGTTCTTTTTTCACCCTCCCATCAACAAATAACCCCTCCCTCCTTTTTTTAATACAAAATTTTTGTTTTGTTTTTTTTTGTTTTGTTTTTTTTCAATTTAATTGGTTTTCCACGTTTTTAGGTTTTTATTTTAATTATCCAACATCATAATATTTACTCACAATTTTTTTTTAAACTTTGTTTGGGGAATTAATAGAGTCATATGTATATATACATAGTTTTCTGTTTTATATTGGCATCTAATTTTACTTTTTTTAAAAATGTTTTTAACTTTTTTTTTTGCCCCTTAAAGTCATGCTTTATATATATATATATATATATATGTTTTAAATATTGTCGTTTCAAAATAAAACTTTGATTTTACATCCTTTGTTATCTTTATTCTGGATTGTTTTAAATCATTTGTTTCAATATTTTGCTATTACAAATAATCTTGTCCTGCATGCATAATATATGTTAAATTTCCTTCGTCTTTTTACATCACCATCTTTATAAAAAAGAAAAAAAAAAAGAAAAATTCTGCAAACAAAATGATAATCATAATATTTTAAAGAAAATATCTTTTATAAAATTTGTTTTAATCAGAAGATAAACTCTATATATTTTGTCTATATATATTTCGTTACAAATTTGCTTTAAAAGATTAATATGAATTGTATTTAGAAGGGTGTATTTTTTTTAATTACTAAATTGGGGTGTGTGTATAGTATCTTAATAACACTTTTATCTTTAAAATTAATTTTATTCATAGACAATTTAGTATTAAAAAAATACATCAAATACAGAGATGAGAAGAGAAGACGGAGGGTGTCAACAGAGTCCCACATTAGCTTATTTTAATGAATTACGTTTTCTACGTTATTGCAATCGTATGAAACTATAGCTTACTTTTCTTTCCTCTTATAAATGAGATGAGCTGGAAAAAACATCTGTAAAAAAGTAAACACACACTTTTTATAAAACTTGTGATGTAACCTTGTTAATTAATTATAGAAGATAATATCCATAGGCAGTGATAATGGTGCCACCATGAGTGTTGAGACCCTACTTTTCCTTTTTCTTGGTTTCTTTTTAATAAGCTTTAAAAAATTAGGATTTTTTTTTTTTTTTTTTTGCCTCCACCATCGAACTTTACACCCTTTATTTTTATTTTTCTTTCTTTTTCAAAAATGTAAAAATTTGTATATGTTTCATTAAAGTAGAGTGCTAACTTCGTGGCTGTTAATAGAAAAAACAATATTGAAATTTACACAATTGATCCTTGAATTTTTTGGTATATGACAATTTGATTCTCGTTCATATAGTGATCCAAAAGAAGATTACTCCATATTAAGAAATAGGTATCACTTTAAAATTATGAACAAAAATCTTATCAAAATACGTTTAACTATATCTTACACATATGATCCACTTATATCTAATAAACGACAGTGAAAAATAATTGAAACATTATAATGTATAACTCCTTATTATAAATAATTTAAGCATCTCAAAATAATTAGGTTGGATGAAATATTACTTGATTTCTAAAATTTTTATTAAATTATTTTAGTTAAGTTATATTTAAAATAACATTTAAGATACATTAATAAAGCCAATCTTGATAGTTTGAAAGAAAACCTTTTTTGCCTTAGTAGATATTTTGTGATTGATTTTACAAATACATGTGGTGTTTTAGGTATTTTTATTTTTTTTTCTATTTGAATGTGTTTTGGGCATTTTTGGGGTGAAAAAAATCAAGTGTTAATAGGCCAACGATAATTCCCTTGACGCCACTATAAGGTAACAGTTTAAAACCTCCAACCATAAGTTTAAAAAAGAAAAGTATGAATTAAGTATTAGTTCATTTTGGTCCATGAGTTAGAGGACCAATCTCGTTGGAGTCCCTAAAGTTTAACACATCCAAAATCCGTTCTCAAATTATCAATTTGTTTGTAATAGTCATTCTCTCTAAAACAATATCAAAAACGGGATTGTAATTATTATCTTAGATGTACTACATTAGAGTTGATTTTGTCATTTTTCATATTCTGGATTCAATTATTATAAGTTCTAAATTTTGAAACACTTGTGTTCTAATATTGAATGATAAATCAACCTTGATAAAAACACAATTGATTTTCACGTGACAATTGCAGTCAATTTTATTATATTGTTTTAGAGTGAAAGATTTTTCATGATAAATCGATAGCTCGAGATTGGTTCTAGGACGTTTTGAGGTTCATGGACTAAAATGTGATTGGAGATATAATTTAGGAATAAAAAATGAAACTAACCCATAAATTTATGCATTAAATGTACTTGTATAGTCCACTTGTCCAATGCCTCGGATGCCATACAACAATATAGCGACCAAACTATTGCAACATGAAAACTAAAACAAGGCTTATTTACATAAAGGTCTAAATTGGAGTCCATGATTTGAATATATATATATATATATATTTATTTATTTATTTACATGAACGCCTAAATCGATGCTTATAAAAGATCATATTGCCCTTCAATTAAGAAATGAAAATAAGCAAATAAAGAATTGATAAAAAAAGGAAAGAAAAAAATCACTAAAAATATCAGAATAAGCAAATCTTTATAAAATGAAAAAAAAAAAAAAACCCATTGACTTCATTTATTATAAAGAAAAAGAACCACATCAGATATAAGTTGTATGGTAGAATATGCACAAAAAAAAAAAAAAAAAAAAAAAAAAAAAAAAAAAAAAACCCAGTTCTTATAATACATAATTGATCATTAGGATAAAGGTCACAACGAATACGTAAAAAAATTAAAATAGTAAAGAAATAGAAAACAATTTAAAGCCTAAAAAAGACTTCATAATGATAGAATAATTATCATAAATAAAAAAAATACAAAACTTGAAAAAAAAAACAATCATGATGAAATAGAAGTTATTATAAAGAAATAAGCAATTTCATACCACATTCATCCTTAAAGTTTAAAAAACAAAAAAGGAAAAAAAAAGAAAAAAAAAGAATCTGTATAAAAGAGAAATGATGTCAATTATAGTAAAAGGAAAAATTAGATACTACATACATTTATTTCTTTAAAAATTAATATTTGCATAATATTATTAAAAAATGGACAGATTTTAAAATGTAATCCTAAAAATGGATTTTTGTATAATTATTTCTTAAAATAATTCAAGAATGGAACAAGTAGTTTTTTTTTTTTTAAACACTGTCGTCATATATGGCTTATTGCTTCTGTGATATAGAATGCAATGAAGAAAAAGGTCGATTTGGACTCGAGACCTCACGGGCTTATATTTATGGTACGTTTGGAATAAAGATTTGAGAATAAATTTTTTGGTTGAAATTGATTAACATTTTAAAAATCAGTTATAATTTTTGTTAACTTTATAAAAATATACAAAAATTAATATTATAAGCTTAGGTTCATATATGAAAAAAGGCTTAAACATCTTGATGTTAGGTAGCAGGTAATTACATAGCTTGGTTTTATTGGACTGGAAGGACATTTGCAAGCCCTGCAAGTTGAAGTTGAGACAAAACTCAACTCAAACCTATGTAGCAAATGCGTACTAAATTGCAAAGAGTGTGAGTTGGATATATCAAACACTTTATTTAATATAAATATTTTATATATTTTTATATATTTTTGCTAAATGGATGCCAACTCATTTTGTAAAGCACTATATTCTTTCTTTTTCTTCTTTCAAGGTTGAAAAGGATATATTCTCCTCTTTTTCCTGGTTTTCATACATAACCAAAACTAAAAAAATTTGGAAAAGACTAGCTATTTTGTTATCCGAATGATGATTTAATGAACGACAAATCGATTCGGTAATTGAATAGTCACACTTAAGACCATTAAACACCAAAAAATATAAACACATAATTTATGTAACAATTATTAAAATTAAAACTTCAATTACATCATAACGTCAATGGGCAAATAATAGTTACTAACAAACACGAAATTGGGCGAGCATTGACTATGGGTTTCAGACAACCCACTCACTCCACCCAAATTACATACACGCGCAAACAAGCAACCTCCAAACAAAGAAAGACCCGAGAAACAAGAGACTGCAGACTGAAAATTACGACTCCGATCGAATGTCACACACACATAAATATATAAATATATATATATATATATGACAACCACCAAATTAGACACATGATCATGAGCTAGCCGCGTATGCAACCGCGGTCATAGATGTCTCTACAGTTCCTTGGTTTGCTTCCGCTGGCTTGGCCGCCGCATCTATAAGGCTTGTTCCGAGGCTGACCGCAATTGGAGGCTTGATTGGGCCTATTGGTGCCAGGGGTCACGTATTTCAGTTGCGCTAAGATCCTCCGGCTAGTTTCCGACTCCATCTGAAACTCCATCTCCGGATCCTCCTGGTAGGCGATGATATTCGTGCCGTTGTTCCTCCACAAAATCGTACCACTACTGGCTTTGCATTTGCTGGTGTCCATTAGGCCGATTAGCACGGCCGTCATCATCATCGCTACTGCCAGTGTTTGAGGGAGACTCGCCATTAGATCTTAAGGCTGCCGTGGGTTAATAGTTTCTAGTTTCCTCTTTGCGAGTGCCTTTTGAAGTTTCTTATACTACTACCGGCCAAGCAGCCACTAAAGTGACAATATTAGATGCTGAAACCGATATGTATGCGACGTGGCAACTTTCGTTTGGTCCTTTTTCTTTTTTTTTTTTTTTTTCTGAAGGTTTGTGGGAAAATACCACGAAGTTGCAGAATAGTCAATGTGAAAATCTACGTAGCTGGCAGTATATATTTTATTTATTTTTGTTTTGATAAATAATATATTTTATTTATTTTCTATTTTATTCACGAGCGTTAAATTATTATTATGTTTTGGATGAACTTTAGAATCAATCGGCAGAAACAATTATTACAATATTTTTCTTGCTCAAAATCATCTTCCTGTCTTATCATCACAAAATTCCATATGCTTCTCTCTCTTTAGTTCTCTTTGCATAAAATTCCATTTCAAATTCATTGTCTGTCGGCTAAGAAAAAAAATAATACAAAGCATTTTTTCTTGCTTATTCATGCCAAACAGATCCAAATGAAAACTTAGTATGTGTTTCGAAAATGGATTTGAGATGAAATTTTTATGTTGAAATTCGTTGATTTTTCAATAATAATTATAATTTTTATTGACTTTTCAAAAAAAAAAAATAAACTTAAAAACTTAAACTCTATACATGTCACCGAAATGGACCCTTAGTCTGAGTCATGCTTGAATTAGTATCCTTCGGGCAATTTTCAAAGTGCAAAAATTTCAAATAACCTACAGAATAAAAAAGGAAGAGTAAAACTTAAACTAAATAAATTAATAAATTAATAAAAGAAAAAGATGTGAAAATAAAATTGTTTGCATCCAACACTAGATCAAATTGGGTATATCTGATCTTTATGGCCATGCGCACTTCATCACACTTATCTTTTTGATCGTTGTATCAAACACAATGGGTAGTGCTCTAAAATGGGGCTCTACCACAGTCATTTTCCGTATGTTTATTTTGCGGTTTGCTTTGAAGATTATTGCTTTTCGTTCCTTGTTTTCTTTTTTTGTTTTGTTTTCCTTAATTTTTTTAACACTTACTGCTTTTAATTTCGTTCTAGATTTTCTTAACTTGTTTTTTTTTTTTTTTTTTATTTCAATACTTGCTCTTTTTTATACACTAACTACTACTCCTCTCTTATAATATTTTTCTTCGTATTTGTTAGCAAAATTGGAAAAAGAAAAGATAATAAAAACACAAAAGCAGAGAGATAAGACAGAGGGGATGTAAAGTAGACCAGGTGGGGGAGGAGGAGAGATGAGCGAAAAACGTGTAGTTGACAGAAAGTTTGATGAAGAAATCAAGAGAAAGCCAGGGTGAGCCGGATGGGTATGAAAGTATAAATATTATATTTTCTCTGCAAGTTCATTAATTGTCCTTTCTAGTCATTTTTTTAATATAGGGGTTGCATTAATTAATCATTAGCTGTTACTATGCCTTCCCAATATATTCTACTTTAGCCCAATAGTACGTTACAATATTTAACATAATTTCAGCGAAAAAAAAAAAGAAAGAAAAGAAAAAAGAAATTGGTTAATATAAAAATTTACCCAAAAAAAGAAAAAGAAAAAGAAGTTTAATTCCACATAAACTATTGCTAGAAGAAGACTCCAAGTTCTCAGTTGACTTACAGGGACAAACTGATACCATACTGGTTATATACCCAGTAATATCGTGGTGATAGATGTAAAAATTAGTGTTTGATCGATCAGAAGTTTATATCCTAGATGTCAGAAGTTGTGGTTTTTCCCCTTTCCCTCTTTCTTAGAGCTATGATTTCGGCCATCACAAACACCTGCAAAAAACATCTTCATCTTCAGAGCCTAACAACTGTTCTCATCCTCTTATACCTCACTGCAAGTACGGCTGAGCAACAGCTTCTTACGACCCTGTGGACGACATAGCCATTGACTGTGGCTTTTCAGGAAACAACACATCACTAGACCCGCGGAGCTGGATCGGAGACATCAACTCCAAATATTTTAGTCAGTCTGAAGGCCGAAATAAAGATTCGGTCACCTTGGAAGCCTCTGAGCAACAAATGGCGGAGGTGGATAGGTCCCTTACAGAACAGCACGCCTCTCGCACTCCGAGTTCACCTACAAGATACCAGTAACTCCCGGCCCAAGTTCATCAGGCTTTATTTCTTTTCATCTTCTTATGGAGATTTAATCGTACCACAGCCTTCTTCTCTGTTAAGGTCGGTCGATCTCCCTCCTAAACAACTTCAGCGTTTCCCTTACTGCTGATGCTCTTGGCTCAGGAGCCATAAAGAGAGAATTCTGCGTAACTGCTGAGCAGTCAAGTCTGAACATGACGTTCACTCCTAGTTCTTTAATTTCGGGCGCCTTTGCTTTCGTCAACGGCATCGAGGTGGTATCCATGCCCTCCAATCTCTATTATTCGGAAGCGGGAGACAATAAAATTCGTCTTCTGGAACGGTCGGACTTCTTTAACCTGGAAAACAGTACTGCTTTGCAGACGATGTATCGCATAAACATCGGAGGAAACGCTATCTCTCCCCTTTATGACACCGGCATGTTCCGGCAATGGGACAAGGAGGATGATTACCTGACGTAGAGGGCGTAAGTGCTTTGCCAGTTCTGGACACCAGAACTGACCTAAATTCAGAGACAATATTTCGTCTTATGCAGCACCAGCCGACGTCTATAAGACAGCGCGGTCTACAGGGGATGTTAGTAAGGACAAAAGTCTGGTCAGGAGTTACAACCTCACCTGGGAATTTCCCGTGGATTCTGGATTTGGTTACTTGTTAAGGTTGCACTTCTGCGAGATCGAACCACTCTTCAGTAAAATAGGTGACCGAGTCTTTCCCATCTTTATCGCAAATAAAACTGCAGAGCATAATTTCGACGTAGTCTTGTTAGTGGTGGCCTATATAAACCTTACTTTAGAGACTACGTGGACTTAAAGTTTGGAGAGGGAGGTCAGAAGAAAATCAACCTCTCTGTTGCTCTGCACCCTAACCTCATAGATGCAAACACTGGCTACGTTGATGCAATCTTGAATGGACTAGAGATCTTCAAATTGAGCGACACCATGGGCAATCTTGCTGGTCCAAATCCTGATCCATCATCTCGAGCCACAAACGTCCCACCACTTCCACAACAGAGGAACGGGAAGAAAAATCGAACAGCAATCATCGCCATCGTCTCCGGTGTAGTTTCCGGCGCAATTCTACTACTCTTCGTCCTCGGATTCTTCGTTCTCCGACGTGCTAGAAAAGTCAAAGACGCTGGCTCTTCTTGGTGGGGCCCCATTTCGTTTGCCACGACCAAGTCAAGCAAGACTCAAGGCTCGTCCTCCTTGCCGTCCGATTTGTGCCGTTACTTTTCACTGGCTGAGATCAAAGCCGCCACCAAAGACTTCAACGATACTTTTATCATTGGAGTAGGAGGGTTTGGTAACGTGTACAAAGGGTACATAGATGATGGGACCACCCCCGTCGCCATCAAACGGCTAAAATCCGACTCCTCTCAAGGGGCCCACGAGTTCAAAACCGAGATCGAGATGCTCTCTCATCTCCGCCACCGCCATCTCGTCTCTCTCATTGGCTACTGCAACGAGGACCGTGAGATGATCCTAGTCTACGACTACATGGCACGTGGCACTCTCCGAAGCCATCTCTACGGCACCGAGAACCCACCGATCTCGTGGAAACAACGGCTCGAGATCTGCATTGGAGCCGCGCGCGGGCTGCACTATCTCCATACAGGTGCAAAGTACACAATCATCCACCGAGACGTCAAGACAACAAACATATTACTGGATGAGAAATGGGTGGCCAAAGTTTCTGATTTCGGGCTCTCGAAAACGGGCCCCACTAACATGTCCAAGGCCCACGTCAGCACGGTAGTCAAGGGTAGTTTCGGGTATCTGGACCCGGAGTACTACAGACGTCAGCAGCTGACTGAAAAATCCGATGTGTACTCGTTTGGCGTCGTTTTGTGCGAGGTTCTCTGTGGAAGGCCTCCGATATTACGAAACGCGGAAAAGAAACAAGTGAGCCTCGCTGACTGGGTCCGGAGCTGCTTCCAGAACGGGATGCTTAATCAGATCGTAGATCTTCATTTAACGGGCCAGATTGCGCCAGAGTGCTTGAAGAAGTATGGAGAGATAGCGGTGAGCTGTATGGTTGATAATGGGACGGAGAGACCGTCGATGAACGACATCGTGTGGGGCCTGGAGTTCGCAATGCAATTACAGAAAAACGCGGAGGACAACGCCAGGATTGGTGGAGCAATAATGGAGGATAAGGGTATGGATGAAGTCGCTCTCATAAAAAGTAGTAATAACAGCGACGTCACGTTTAGTTGTAGCTGGGAGGACATGTCGGGGTTAAAAATTAGTGGGATGAGTAAAATGAGTAGCAGTGAGCTAGGATCCACTACTAACGAGTCCATTAAAGGAACGTCTGGTACTGTCTTCTCTGAGATCAATGATCCAAAAGGTAGGTAAATGGACCGGGACTGATGTATTGTAGAAGTATGTTATTATTAATTTTTATTTATTATCAATTTCTCCAGTAATTTTAATCTCCTGATCATGACGTAGGTCTAAACCTATGACAGAAGCATATGCGTTATTCATAATTTATAATACAAAATAGGTAATTAGAAACTTAATTTGAGATTAGCTTTTGTGTTATAATTTTATTTGTGCTAATCTATTAATTAACAATATAAGAAGAAGAAGAAGCTGGATTCGGGGGAAAAAAAGGAAAAAAAGATCCGGAGAATTTTTTTTTTTTTTTTTTTGGGGGTGAAGAGCTGGAATTCTATAATGAAGAAACATAACTAGTAGTTACACAGCTGATCGCGAATTGTGACAATATATATTTATATATTCAAAAGCTAAATCTAGAAAGGAAGACGGATACTCCGAAAAAAAAAAAAGAGAGAGAGAAGAAAGTAGAACCGAACAAAATTAAAAACGAAAATTAAAGCATTAAAGAGTGTTAGAAAATTCCGAACTTCCAATGAACAAATGAACTAAGAGCAATTAAAAAATAAAATAATTAAATTACACTAAAACGGCAAAAGGTGTGTGATAAATAACTAATTAGTACAAATATTAAGAATGCTTATATAATGAGAAAGTTGATCGTGGTTAAAATGTAGACTACAGTTAGTAAAGTAGACATTTCACACGATTAGCTAAAACAAGTAGTACTTTTGCCTTATGTTGCATGCTTCGGTAGGATAGAAAAGAGATAGAAAGGAGCAGAGTGAAGGATAATTGGATGGATGATGATAAAGTAGTTTGGGTCTACTATTTTTTTTTTTTTTCATTCTAAAATTTTAGAATGAATTTTTTTTTTTCATTCTACTAACATGACATCCATCATTTTACTTTTCTCACCCTCTTTTTGAATAAATTTATTATTATTGAATTAGCCATTAACAAAATTATTTTTAAAGACAACTTTTTTCTTTTAATCATTCACACAACTATTTTTAGGATTTTAAAAAGGAAACTATATTGAAGTCTATTACTATATCCCACATCTATAATAGTTTGAATGATTTAAATTTAGAATAAAAAAAGTAAAGAAACTAATTAACACCCCAGTGTGAAGAATATTAGGAAGAAGAAGTGGAATTTGAGATTGTTAAAAAATTAGATTCCATCTTAAAAGATCTACTTATTAAAGTGAAGTGACTCAATAACTTATATATATGTTATTGTTGTTGTGTTTTACGATGTGGACTCAAGTTTCTTTTTACCCTTAGCACGCCCCATAAGATGGTGCTCTCTTTTGAAGTCACCAATTTTCTATCAGATAGATCAAGCCATTTATTTAATCTTATTAGATTCTGATACCATGTGAAATTATGAGAAGAAGTGAATTTAAATTGTTAAGAGATTGATATTTCATCTTAAAAAGTCAACCTGTTAAGTGGAGTGATGAACACTCTTATATGTCATTATTTTTGTTGTGTTTTTACTATGTGAAAGTACTCATGTTTCTTTTTACCCTTAACAACATACACCCCTTCTCATGTAGACACTTTTTAAGTGATTAATAATTATTGTGCAGTCCTCTGCAATAAAAATTTAAATCGTAGACGAAAATATGTTTTTCTTTTTTGTACTCATAAATCAAATTATTTTAGTACAATTACAATAATGAGAGAGAGAAATTTTGAGACCTGATCGATAAAATTCCTCAAGAAAATAGAGATTTTTTTTTTTAGCGTTCGGTTATAAATACAATGATATAGTCTTTCTCAACGAATTTATCTGATTTATTCTCTCTCTCAAAGAGGAAAACACCCCCTTGTCTACTTTCTGGACTTTACTTAAACCATATTTGTTTGAAAACTAACAATATAAATTTTACTATAAATACCTTTTGATAGATACATATTCCGTACGTTAATGTGAGGTCCTAAAATCCTTTCCTTAATGCTATAAATGAACCGCCAAATGTAGCATGATATTGAAAATAGGTGGACTTTTTTTCCCCCTAAGTTGCCAAAAATAACTGTTTTTTCTTTTTCTAAACGATTAAGTCTCGCAATCAAGCAACATTTAATTGTATTTGTTAGAAAAGCTGTTAGATGCCATACATGTGATGAAATGGATGTTTTTCCTTGAAGTTTAGAAGGTGTGCGTAGACCACATTTCTTCATTCAGGCATAGAAATTGAAAAGGCAACTGTATTTGGGAGGAATTTTAAGTTTTTCCCGATGTATAATGATTTTGACAACTCTACATTAGGTTTTGTTAAATTGTAGATCATTCTCGATTTTATTTGTATTTTTTATTCTGATATAATTTAACAGGATTCAATATTCATATAACATGGACAATGTATAGAGCTCTTAGAATTTATCTCTATATGTTTTTAATATTGTAAATTTGCGAAAGAAGATCAACTCGAGAAATAAGCTACTTGTTTACAAAAGGGCAAATAAGTCGGATAATTGGTTTCACTTTGCAGTTGAACTCACATGTATGTTCTATTCCTCTTTATGAATTAACACACAATAATCGTGGAGAGATCAATAATTAAGTTAAAAGGAGTTTGATTTGGACTATCTGAATGCTTTCGATTGTATAGGCAACTTGATGTTGGTACTCACATGTGGGTGTGTTTTATGCGAAGGGAAAGATTTTCTCCAGTCTGTAAGTTGATTTTTTTTACTTTACACAACGGTTTTCCAGAAAACCATCGTGTAAAGTTGAATTCCACGACGGTTAAAAAACCATCATGTATGTCATAACTACCACAATTATAGATCCATGATGGTTCTTTAACCATCGTTGAAACTTTCAATGACAGTTAAAAACCGTCGTGGATTCAAATATTTCTATAGTGCATAAACCTTTCCTTTTCTTGCACACAATGGGATATGAGCTCATTAAGAGTCCATATGTCCTTTGAGTATTGTAACTCACTTTAAACCGACTGTATTATGGAGAAAGAGAAATCAAAACTAAGTATACAGCAAGTCCTCTAACAACTCTAACTTTAGTAACTTTAGTTTGGAAGTGATATGAGACATTGCATGATGTACTCCTTATGTTCCCATTTTCTTTATACTTCATTGAAACAAGTTAGACATAAGGTACTTGTTTTAGCCTTTTCGTTTTTTGCAACATTGTTCTATTTCCTCAAGGAACTTTTAGCATTCTTCTCTTCAGACGTATAGCACCTAAAGGTTTCCAGAATGGAACATTTCATGATCATAAGACCCAAGCGATTAGAATAGTCCCACTTCTCTATGTTCACTTTGTCAGTGGAACTTTTCTCATTGAGAGGTGCAGGCCGTTCTTCCCCGAAGTGTAAAGTCAAGATCCATGCAATGATAACAATCATAACATTCTTTTTCCAATTTTTAAGTTTGTGCTGTTAAGCATAGGAATGGAAATGATATTAACAGATATTGTTGAAACAGAACTAGTAACTAAATTGAGAACAAGACAAAATAACAAACTCACAATCAATAATCATGTCACAACACAAGAATACTCAATCAATAAATCCATGCATAACATGATTAAATAATTCACATAATGGTGGGCCTAACACAAGATACCTACTACAACATTGACATTTTGTCTTTAAACAGAAATATCAATTGTAAGTGATACTCTCTGTGCAGTAATCAAATATTGACAATTAATCCTGTTAAGCAATAAGTCTTTCTTTGGACCGACTCATTGCTCACATAAAAAACCTAATAATTATCACAAATCTATTACCACAAGTATGCCTATTATTTGGCCAAACAACAACCTTCCGTTTGATTGGTCATTATTCACATAAACAATAAACATACACATCTTAATATTCAAAATAAACAAATTTGTATTATAAAGTTACTTTGATAACATATAATTTCAATCAATTTATTTTGCAATATCGGACCATTATTTTTAAGTCAAGCTAGTTAGTCAAAGTCAATGGTAAATAGTCAACACCAATGGTCAACTGTGATAAAGTCAATGGCCAACAGTCAACTGGTTTTCGTGTTGATTGGGTCGGGATTGAACTGGGTCGGGTCAACCCAATCGAGATCCTTATCCAGCCCCTGGATCCATTACCACCAGCCCAAAGAAAAATGGGCTCAAGCCAACTTGACCTCTTTTGAGCCCTTAAACCTTATGGGCTCAGCAAACTTCAAAACCCTAAATTTTTCTTCTCCTTCAAAGTTGCAAGCACATTCACCATCATCAGTTTTTTTTTTTTAATCCAAAATTAAAAAACGATCCCAAAAAGGAAAAAAAAATGAAAATCTTTGATAATGATAATTGCTGAATTAGATACGACTCAGCCAAACAATATGAAATCCATATATTATAAATATATATACCCAACATTGAATCGCAATTCAACAAAAAATAAGTGAATATATATCCTGGAATATACAGAAAAAGGTTTGAAGTAGGAGAAAAATATATATGTATTGGAGTAGAATTCAAGCAATGTTGTTGCTGTATGTATATATAGATATAGATATGTGTGTACCCAAAAACACCAAATTTCAAAACGAAAATCTCTTGATTTCGTGCAATAAGCCTATATCACTACTAACAGGCAGTATGTCATCAACATATAATATCAAGAATATGTACTTACTCCCACTGAACTTATGATATACACAATTATCAACCTTATTTACCTCAAAATCATACGAGATAATAACTATACACAATCATCAACCTTATCTATCTCAAAATCATACGAGATAATAACTTGACGAAATTTGTGATATCATTGACGAGAAGTCTATTTGAGACTATAGATGGATTTTTTCAATTTGCATACCATTTTCTTTGGGTCACTGGATACAAAGATTTTTGGTTGCATCATAAATATCATTTCATCAATGTCACCATTTAGAAACGCAGTCTTTACATCCATCTGATGTAGCTCCAAATCAAAATGAGTCACAAGTGCCATTATGATCCTGAAAGTTCTTTCGTTATAACCAGAGAGAAAGTCTTTTGTAATCAATGAGTTCCTTCTAAGTGAAACCTCAATGACTTCCTTCTGAGTGAAACATTTGGTAAATAGATGAGCCCTATATCTCTCAACATTACCTTTTGAATCTCTTTTGGTCTTAAATATTCATTTGCAACTAATGAGTTTCGCACCTTCAAGCAATTTGACAAGATCCCAAACGTCATTATCCTTCATAGATTTTATCTCATCATTCATTGCATCAATCCACTCTTGAGAATTAGAACTTTGTTTGGCTTGATAGAAGTTGATTCGATCATCTTTCACCACTCTTATATCAACCTCATGTTCTTAGAGAAAAACAACATATATAGTCATCTAGAATCGCACTTCTCCTTTCTCTAGTGGATCTTCTCAATGGCATATTTTCTTGAGGTTGTTGAGTTTGTATGTCAAGTATAATTTCTTCATTTTACACGTGGAGCTCTTCTACATTGTCTTGATATTCCAGATTTGCATTTTGAACAATATCAGGAATAGGAGCTTGATCATTATTAATAGCAATAACAGAAAGAGAAACGAATTCCTCTTCAAAGATAATGTCTATAATATTATCTCCCCCACAAACTCAATTTGCAATTTGTGGTGTGAATTCACGTATATGGTGTATTCCTTTTTATGAATTAATTCATATTAAGCGTGGAGAGATCAATAATTAAGTTAAAAAGGAGTTTGATTTGGACTATTTGAATGCTTTCGATTGTATATGCAATTTGATGTTGGTAACTCACATGTGGGTGTGTTTTTATGCGAAGGGAAAGATTTTCTCCAGCCCTACAATTGATTTTTTTTTTTTTTTTTTTTTTGAGGTCCTGCAAGTTGAAATTGGGACCAAACATAAGTATGCCTAAAGTATTTGTTAGCCAACGGACTTCTCATTTATTGCGCATTATTTTAATCACCTAATTTGTAGTGACATAGTAGACATCTTTTGGAATTTGATGGATGGTCTAGATTTGTTTTGGTTGAGCTATTGCTCCATTCAGACATAGACAGACAAGTCAACGTCAGAAGTAATGAATGCAGCCACCAATTTTATCAATTTACTGGTTGGACCTCAACAAGTTGCTATCCGGCTAGGTGAGCTAACATGTTGACGTCAATGCATGCGTGCATATGGCTTTGTAAAATAATGTTTAAGAAATTATGGTTTGTGATCTTTTGATTCTGATCTAGTTTTATATACAAAAAAATCCCTCGTAATTACTTTTAGTAACAGTGTATAATCCAATCACATCTATTTCCCAGATATATACTTGCTAAGAAAGAAATAGAATTGATGTTTCAAAATCTTGGAATAAGTTGATAAAACTCAATAAAAAATGACTCGAATATTTGATTGGTTTCATGTGTATGTTTTCTATAAAATTGTTTCGTTTTTTCCCCCCTTGATACTTTGATGTAGGATTTCAAATTTCGTTTTTTTTTTTTTTTTTAAAGAACCATATAAACTTCATTAGAAAAACCAAAACCCCTGAGAAATCGAGATCCCATATTCACCAGGACAGGATGCCACAAGGTGTGCATTGGAGTGGGAAGGGGCAAGGGGTGGGAGATGATTAGTGGGGGAGGGAGGGGGGGCTTGGGGCCATGGCCCCCCCTAACTTTTTTTTGAAATTTTCATATAGCAGGGTTTTTTTTTAATTTAAAAAAATTGGTATGCATATAGATTAATTTTTGTTCCTATAAGTTATGAGTCTTTACATGTATATGTTAGTATAATCTTGATAGAAAATTTTTTTGACGCCCTACCAATAAATCATGGCTCCGTCATTGGAGATGATCTCATTTTTCCATCTCAATAACTGTATGCTCAATAGTATTGTGATAATTCATCAATTTGTTTAGGGGTTTTTAGTATTTAGTATTTTTATGGGATAAATTATTTAAATTCAGATGATACAGCATAATATTATTATATGATAGTCAAATGAGATAGGAAATTAGGGACAACTTATCTCAACTCGTTGTTAAGGGCTTGAACATGACACCGGGTCTCAAATGGATCAATGGTTGAGATGAAAGTAAATAAGATCGATGGCTGAAATAATCTCAATACCTTTTTATAATATGATCTTAAAAGACAATCATGCGTAAAACACATAGAGACATCCGTTTTGTTTTTAACCGCAAGGGAACGCTTAGGACGACTACTACTAAAAAAATAAGTTGAAAGACTTTTGCCGGTAGAAATTAGATCGTACCAAATGGTCACAAACTAATAAAAAGTTCCTCTTACACCATTAACCCGAGAATTATTGACTCAATGTTCTATACATATCGTCATATTTACATGATAAGGATGTCCCATAAAATGTTCTCAGTCAAATATAGATAGCTTATCTATGTCACTTTCTGACTATATATATTTCTCTTTTCTAAAGTTTATTGCATTACTATTATTTGTGTTGATTATGTTTACATATTTTTTTTGTTAGAAATTGGAAAGAATATGACTGTCTAAGGTTGTTAGTTAAAGTTGCTACATATTTGAGGGAGAATTATCTCCACCTACTACGTTTGGCATAGCGACTGTAATGGGACGGAGTGGTCTTCTCATCGATCCAATCTGTGAATAAATACACTTTTTATATCCGTTATATAATACTTTTAAATTGTTGAGAACGGGATAGGTTTTTCTCATCGTGGGTTTGGGATACTCTATCTCACAATGTCTTGTTAACCTTATTATTTATTTCCATCGTATGAAAATAAATAACTAAGAGTAAAATGCATAAATAAGAGACTTTAGGTTAAAATAAATAAAAATTATAATATTCAACTTTCCAAAATCAAATAGGTTAAAATTTAGTAACTTAAAATCATATTTTTTATAAAACTCCTTTTCATAATATCCATATGATTATAATTTTATATAATAACTAAACGAGATGGGTAAACGGAGAACAAGATCAGATACCCCTAAACTCATTCTATTCTGTAACCCTTAACAGGTTTAACTCTTAATTCATTTATAACCTAAACCCATTCAAGTCAGATTTTCCCAATCCCATTTAAGATGGGTCCCCATAGGTTAATGAGAAAAATTGTCATCCTTAATTTGACAAGAGTCACAGAGAAAACTGAAAGAAATGAGAGAGATGGGCATTAATGGTTTCAAAAAAAAAAAAAGAAAAAAAAAGGATATCGTCTTTTTTAAAAGATGGAAGTATTTGTATTGTTGTAAGCTTAAGAAATAGTAATTTTACACCCATTTCTAATTAGATTGGGGACTATTAAAAATAAATAAATAAATAGACAAAGACAAAGACAAAGACAAGGAAAAAAAAAAGGGAAATAAAAAAAGGAAAACACCACCTTCATTTGAAGAAAAAAAAGAACTTTATAGTATGTACAGTATAGTCTCGATAAACTAATAATCACGATTAAATAATAATTTTTGACCCGTTCTGACTTGAGATAAGTTGTTTTGAGTGCATCTTTGTGCGAGACATCTCTAGTACACTATCATCTTCATCTTCTTTATCATGATGTTCTCAATAAATTGCTCGTCACTCAACAAAAACGACACTTGGCTTCAGTACAGATCCATGACTTCTATTTAAGACATTACATTCATGAACTTGCTTTAGTTAAACAAATAAGTAAATAATGATATTTCGTAGTTTGATAATTAGTTAATAATCATAATACACAATACTAAGTTTAATGTTTTGGAAAAAATTGAAAAACACCTTCATAAATTAATTTTTTATTAGTTAATGTACAACATTATGATTTTAATGGTATAATTAACATAGATTAGAAATGTTAATCATTTTTATCTGGAACCAGCAGATGTTAATTAATCATGAATCCCATACATGGCGTTCCTACTCCGACTACGGTGAACTCGTGGCATGGTGTTTTGTCTATTGAACTTCCCTTTTGAGCCTCACATTTCTCTTTCCAACGGTTGGAAGGAGATGGGCATGAATGTTACTCAAAGTTAGGCTGATCTGGTAATAGACGATGAAGGATTTACTTTAGTGACTGACCAAAAATGAGGGGTTTTTTTTTTTTTTTTTTTTTAAGTAACAACTTGACTGACCTTCATAACACTAAAGCCAAAAATATATATTGGAGCGGTGTCCTCCACATCAATGTTCTTCTACTTTCTCTGTCTCTCCACACCAGCGGAGGAATCCCCTGGGTGTGGCTGCTGTAGAGTGCCATCAACAAATCCAAGCTTATTTTTGGCATTAAGAGCCATAAGCATAGAATGACGCCAAGTATTGTAGTTGGGTCCGGTGAGAATGTGAGAAACAAGGGCTAAGCCGGGATGGTCACCACTATGGAGAAAGAAAGGACTGTGAACATTATCCATGGAAGAAGGGTCATGCTGATCAGACATAATGGTATAGGGGGAAGGAGGGGTGAGTGGCTGAAAACGGTTGCTATTATTATTGTTGTTCTAACCACCGTGGGCCATGTTCAGAGATGAAAAGAAGAAGAAGAAGAAGAAGCAGCAGCAAAAAGGGAAATGCTCTGATACCATATTAGAAAAAGAGAATGGAAGAATGAATTCTCATTGCTATATTGTAATATGTGAAGGTACAACCGAATATATATAGAAGAGTGCCTAATAAATTCTATTCTAGAATATTCTATATCTGACTTAATACAGCATGGCATAACAGAAAAAGAGAAAATATTTTAATATGCTAATAGAAACAAATTGTTAAACTTAAAAGGTACATTTATAACTTCTAAAAAAGGTACATTTATAGCTTCTAAACAGAGAGTAGTAAATGAACTCGCCTGTTCAATTTTATGTCTTAAATATTGTCTAATAAATTTTATTTTGTTAAATATACAAAAAATTAGTTATAAAGCATTTTAAATGTTTTAAAATAACGTGGTATATTATTATTAGTTATATAACATTTGGGACACCTAAAATGAGACAAAGATTTGAATCCGTATTAAATTAAGGACCAAAGTGACAAATAAACAACATAACCATCTAGACAGAAGATCCTCCTTACATGCCAGTTGACAACATATACAGTCATCGACTGTGGCTCCTCAGTAAACAACATGGCGTCATTCAGCAAGCGGAGCTGGAACGGAGACACCAGATACTTTCCTCTAGATGGTTCAAAAAAAGATTTGGTCACCTTGGCAGGCTGCCGAGCCACCAATGACAGAGGATCCTGTCCCTTACAAGACTGCACGGCTTTCGCACTCCGTATTCACCTACGCGATATCAGTCATGACTCTTGGGCCAAAATTCATCCGGCTTTACTTTTTCTCATCGTCATACGGAAACTTTGATCCCTCCAAGGCCTTCTTCTCCGTCAAAGTCGGCAAATACACACTCCTCAGCAACTTTAGCGTTTCTCATCTAGGACATAGAGAAAAAATACTGCGCGACCGTTGAGCAGTCAAGTTTGAACAATACGTTCACCCCTAGTTCTTCAATTCCCGACGCCTTTGCTTTCATCAACGGCGTCGAAGTCGTATCCATGGACTCTAGTCTTTGTTACTCGGGATCCGTAGGCCGTCAAGCTTTCCTTGTGGGACAGCAAGGGCATATGCTCACCGTCGAAGACACTACTGCGTTGGAGACAATGTATCGGATAAGCGTCGGTGGAAATGCGATATCTTTCACCGATGACACTGGCATGTACCGGTTATTAGGAAAGTTAGTATTAACATTAATGACACTACCGATGACACTGGCATGTACCGGTTATTATGTAATTATATTTATTCGGACTTTTAGAATTATTTGTACTTATTATAATTTAGAATCAGTTTTGATTTTAATATATTTATAAATATTAAAAAACTTATCCAATTGTATACATTGTAATTTCTATTTATATGAAAATCTATTCATCATGTTTTTTATTAATAAATTCATTATTAAGCAACGCTAAATATTTTTGTTTTCCCTTCTTCATCTTTGCCTTTATTACTTTCAACTTCTTCATCCACGTTAAACCTTTTTTTGAAGGTTATTGCATGCCAGTCGACTGCTCGTGTAGTCTCAAAGTCAAGTCGTTGTCTTCTACAGAAATTAAAAATAAATAAATAAGAAATTGGAAAGAAAATTCCTCTTGGAATATTTAAGAAATGCTACAAGAAGATGATAACAAAATGAATAATTCACGGATTAAAAGTGGAATAGTATTGAAGTTCCAAAGACTTCTCATCTTAAATTAGTCACATCAATGACCTAACTGACCTATATCATTCGGTTTCATGAGAGAATTTTTTAAAGAACAAATAGCGTACGCACCTTGAGTCTTAACAATCAATTTTTTTTTATTTCTATTTTTTTTTTTTGGGATAAATGGCTCATTTATTTACTAGGCTTTTAACTTTATACAACTTCAGTTCTTGAACTTTTTTTCATAACTAAAATGCTCCTAAACTTTTAAAATTTTACTACAATAATCATTTCCGATAATTTTTAGACAGAATTTATTCGTAATTTGATCAAAAAATGATGTTAATTGCAGATCACGTCCAAAAATGAATGGAGGACTCTTGTAGCAATGTTTCTATAGTTTATGGTTTTTCTAACAAAAAAAAAAAAAAACAAGGAATGCTCTTAAACTATTAAATTGTTATTATAATAGTAATTTCTGTTAATTTTTAAACACAATATATTAGTAATTTAGTAAAAAAAAAATAATGCTAACTAATGTATTCTTTCTAAAAATTAATATAAAAGACTATTGTAATAACATTTTAACAGCTTAGAGACATTCCAGTTACGAAAAAAATTTTATGGACCAAATTTGCATAAAGTTAAAAGTTAAGGGACTAACCTAGTAATTTGTCTTTTTTTTTTTTTTTTTTATGTTCAAACAAAATGAAAATGAGAAAGGATAAATATTGCTGGTTGCAAAGGGTCTTCAAATTTCGGGAAGTTAAAAACAATGATGTTGAAAGCATCTCTCATTGTAGACCAACTTGAACTACTTAGAGTATTTCATGATTTTGTTTAATCATTTGATCAAAACGGAGTTGCCTCCTTAATATAATGTGGGAGTAAGAAGTGTGAGACAATTATTTGTGTGTTATAAAATATAAATAGTACGTAATTGTAGTCTTTCTTTTTATAAGTAATTTGAGCATTTTGTGGTAAAAATTAGTTGTTAACTGAGAAAGGTTATAATTTTGTATATTAATTGTTATTTGATAATATACAAATGTAAAAGTTCAAAATGCAAAGTATGTACTTACTAAATAAAAGCAAACATAAGGTACAAAAATGTAAATAACTTGATTTTTTAATTATATGTACGAATTGATTTTTCTCATTGATTTTTACGACTAAAGTTTTTAATGAGAACCATCTTAAATTTTGATTTTCAAATGCATGGTCTTGATTGTTCCTTTTATCATAGTTTTTGCTTGTCTCTAAACTCATCAGTCGATCGAATATATTTGGGTCGTTTTCCCTTTCATTTGAGTGTGGTCATTGTTCTTTGTTTGAGACATTTTTGTATTCTTTTTTTTTTTCTTTTAATGATATGAGTGGGACACTTAGTGTGAGATGAGATTGTTAGTAAATACCAATCTAATCGAAATGTATTAATTTATCGGATACTATCTTATCCTTTTAATGGTAGTTCTTAACTGTCATCAATCAAGCCTTTTCTAATAGTGCGCTATCACCATTTATATATATTTTTGAAACAACTTGATCGTATGTAGGAGAAAAAAAACTTGTAATAACTTGATTAACTATATACATTACATATTTGAATATATAAAGGTTGTTAGCACAAACATTTGATCAAGCTCAAGTTTTGCCTTTGATCGTACTACTCAAGAAGGATTTCTGATTGATGAAACTATTTCACTCGTTGTTGGGGGGGAAAAAATAAATAAACAAAAAGTGCACGTCAGCATTCATAAATGTCTTCTTCTTTCTTTCTTTTCCTTTTCCTTTTTCATGTGAATCCATAAAAAGAAAACAAACAAAAGAGAAATTCCCGACTTTTCCACGAACATAATGTTTAGGGAAGATACCTCCCTATTCACCACTTTTGTTCCTTAGAAATTGAAGCGTGTCGTAGAAATTTCTACGCTACACTTTCAACCCACCCAAATACTCACTCCTTATTGGTAATTTGACCAGAATAAAATAATACAGAATAAAGTAAATTAGACGAAGATCCCTTCTCATGTAATATATGAAAGATCAGCCGCCATGTAAGAACTCACAAGTCAAGTATGTCTCTTTTTCCGAGTCTTCGACACGTGAAAATATAATCTGAAAAGGCATCAACCTCTTACTTTCCTCAGTATTCCCAGTCACCTTAATGCCCTAGTTTTTTTTATAACCACTTCCAAGCTTTCTCTCACTCCCAAAGATCTGGACATTCTCAATATAATATGAGACTCTACACGATGAAAACCTCGCTTATACTTCATTCGAATCATCTCTCCATTTTCGTTTTCCTCCGTTCTTTGACAATCAAAGTCTCCGGAAACTCAACTATCAAAGAGTTCTTCTAACTCCGTAACTCGGAAGCTAATCTCTCTATACCAACAAACCCGGAATTTTCTCCTAAAAACAGCACTAAACAAGTGGTCAAAGCCATTCTCGTAGCTTCAGTTGTGTCTTAACCATCATATTTCTTCTGGGCTGTACTATTTTCTCGAGAATAAGAAGAAGAAGCAGAACTTCTCAGTCAGACGAAGAGAAAATGTCTTACAAAATCAAAGAACTAGAAACATTATGTTGTCGTCGTTTTTCGCTCGATGAAATAAAAACCGCCACAAACAACTTCGACTCGGACCTGAAAATCGGCGACGGCGGGTTCGGAAGAGTGTATGAAGGCTTTATCGGGGGCAAGGGAATCCCCGTGGCGGTCAAAGTCTTGAAGTCAACATCGAGTCAATGGTCCGCAAGCTCTGGACCGAAGTTGAAACGCCCTCGCAGCTCCAAAACCCAAACCTCGTCTCTCTGGTCGGCGACTGCAACAATCAACAGTGCAAGATCATCGTCTACGACTACATGGCCCACAGAACGCTCCGTGATCATTATTAAGAGTAATAAGAGACCCAAGTCATATATCATAAAAATATAATAATAATAATAAAAATATAAAAATATTAAGTCACTTCTTTTAATAAATTAACATTTTTTAAAATAAAAGTTTAATCATTTAATAGTCTTAAATTCCTCTTCTTTTCTCTAATCTTCACATAGTATAAGAGAAATTAGAGAAGAGGCAAAGTAACACAGAGTCAAACTTATGATTTACGGGAATGTTTTTAATTGTAAATATTTTCTCCATTTGTTGCTTTCTAATTATGTAATTTCCATTTATATTAGGAGATGCACTTGTATATATATTGTACTATCCATGTCAATGAAATATAGTCATTCTTCCATTTATATTAGGGGATGCACTTGTATATATATTGTACTATTCATGTCAAAGAAATATAGTCGTTATTAAACTGTCTACTTTATACTTCTTATTATGGTATCAGAGCTCTAAGCTCCCAAGAGCAAAAAATAAAATAAAAATAAAAATGTTCTACGTTTCTAACCAAAAATCACCAATCACTCCTACATCCACTACCACACCTTCTTCTCATAATACCATCATTATCAATCCTCATAAACCCAGTAATTCTCTCATTGCTATCAATACCACTTCTCAACTACCGTTAAACCTCACCTCTACAAATTATACCTCCTGAAAATTTCAATTCCACACTTCTTATTGGTTCTGATCTCATGGGTTTCATTGATGGCACCCGCCCCTGTCCATCTCCCACTCTTATAACCTCCAACAGAAACGTTACAAACCCCGATCACTTTCTTTGGATTCTTAAACTAAATGCAATTGTTGGTTCTGATCTCCAAGATCAACTTATACTAAATGCAATTGTTGGTTCTCTCTCTCCTACGCTTATTCCATTCATCGCTTCCGCCAAGACTTCTCGCGAGGCATAGACCACTCTAGCCAATACTCATGTCAAACCGTCACGAGGCCGCATCAGTGAACTGGAGGAACAATTGCGAGTTCTTGCTAAAGGACCCCAAACCATTACTGAATATATGCAAACTGTGAAGTCTATTGCAAATGACTTGGCTATACTCAATGCCTCGGTGGATAATAAAGACCTTACTCTCAAGATTCTTGGTGGTCTTAATGATGATTACAAAACACTCTGCGATGCCATTCATGTTCGTGAGACTCTTGTCACCTTTGATGAGTTGCATGAAAAACTCACAAATCATGAAGCACATCTCTAGTTTGAAGCAGCAAAGAATTCAAAGATGCCCACTAGCTCCAATCCTACTTACAAAGATCCCAATAATAATCCGAAACACAATCCATACCCCTACCCATATCCTAAGCAAATCCCAATTCCCACCACTCCTTCCATACGTTCACCACAGATTTTCAATCCCACCAAAACAACCAATCACCCACCAAAACCAACCACCCCTCCTTTCTCTAACCCAAACCCACTTCCCTTACTAGGCAAACGCCAATTGTGTGACCAACAGGGCCATTCACTAAACGATGCTCTACCTACAAATACATGCCCAAAATATACACCCTACCACAACAAAGAACTCATCCCCAACATTCTTAAGCCAACATGGCTGCCTCTAACCCCGCCTCTGCGGCCAACTAGCTTCTCGATACCGATGCCTCTCTTCATGTTACCACTGATCTCCATAATTTATCTCTCCATTCTTCATACATCGGTTCCGACGATATTATGGTTGGTGATGGTACCGGACTATCCATTACTCACACCGGTTCAACTTCACTCCCTTTTCCCTCTCAACTTGTCCATTTATCTGATGTTTTATACGTACCAAGCATGCTAAGGAACTTAATCTTTGTTTCTCAATTTTGTCTCTCTAATAATGTTTCTATTGAGTTCTTACCAACTTCTTTCTTTGTGATGGATCATCGTACGGGGACAATCCTAGTGCAAGGGAAAAGTAGAGACGGCGTTTATGAATGGTCAAAGTGCAATTCTGGCGTGGTATCATGAACTTCGCCAATTTCTTTTATCCACTATTTTTGTTAACTCTAAGGCTGATACTTCTCTATTTATACTTAAACATATGCATCTCACCATCTATGTTTTAGTGTATGTAGATGATCTCAATATCACAGGAAGTGACACGGCTACAATTCAAAATTTCATCACCAAACTAGCCGATCGTTTCTTCCTAAAAGATCTTGGCCTGCTCTCTTATTTTCTTTGTGTAGAGGTTATTCCCACAACTAATGGTGTTTTCCTCTCACAACGTCAACACATTCATGATCTCCTAGTCAAAGTTAATATGAGCCATGCCAAATATGTGACGTCTCCAATGTCTCCCAATCAAGTTTCGTTTCTTCATGATGGCACCTCTCTCACTAATGCTACTGAATATAGATCTATCGATCGTTGGAGGTTTGCAATATTTGTCTCTCACACATCCGGATGTGGCCTTTGCCGTCAATAAGCTCTCTCAATTCATGCATCGTCCTACTACCAGACATTGGTTAGCAATGAAACGGTTGTTGTGGTACTTACACGGTACTCTAAATCATGGTCTTTACTTTTGCAAAAGCTCACCCTTATCTCTTCATGCCTTCTCTGACGCCGACTGGATGGGACAATGCTACTTCTTGGAGTTCTAAGAAACGAAAGTTTGTTGCCCGATCCTCCACAGAGGCTAAATATCACGCCGTTGCATCCACTGCATCCAAAATTGATTGGATTCAATCTCTTCTACAAGAGCTTGGTATATCAGCAACCTCCAAACCAACAATCTACTGTGATAATGTCGGCACCACATATCTTTGTGCAAATCCAATCTTCTATTCTCGAATGAAGCATATTACAATCGATTTTCATTTCGTCGAGATAAAGTTCAAAATAGTAGTCGTCGTGTCTCACATAAGTCGTCCAATGATCAGCATGCCAATGCTCTCACTAAACTGCTTACGCACCTTTGTCTGTATGATTTACAGATCAAGATTGGCATTCATTCCTTGAAGTCCATCTTAAGGGGGCATAATAGGGAAAGGAACACAAAGTCAAACTTGTGATTTACGGGAATGTTTTTAATTGCAAATATTTTCTCTATTTGTTGTTTCCTAATTATGTAATTTCTATCTATATAATTAGGAGATGCACTTGTCTATATATTGTATTATTCACGTCAATGAAATATTGTCATTCTTAAAATTTTGACTTTAAACTCCTTATTGTGGTATCAGAGCCAACCAAGCTCAAACTATATCCGTTCAATACAAGATTGGTGACTTTAAAAAGAGCACTATCTTACGGGAACATACTAAGGAAAATAAGAGACTTAAGTCTTACATTGTAAAAATACAATAATAATAATATATATTAAGAGTATTAGACCACTCCACTTAATAGGTTAATATTTTAAAATAGAAGCTTAATCCATTAACACTCTTAAATTCCTCTTCTTCTCTCTAATCTTCACAATCATCTATACGATACAAAACCCAGCCGCGGACGTGGAAGAAGAGATTAGAGAACTGCATTGGAGCAGCTCGAGGATTGGTGTACCTCCATGCAAACACGGAGCATGGGATCATCCACCGCGACTTCAAGACGAGCAACATTCGGATGATAATCGGGTTGCCAAGGTGCCGGACTTTGGGCTTTCGAGATTCGGCCGTGAAAGCCCATCAAGAAGCCACCTCATCACCGACGTGATGGACATTCGGGTACTTGGATCCGGGATACTATTGGACCAAGGAGATGACTCCGAAGTCCGATGTTTATGGGTTTGGGGTGGCGATGTTGGAGGTGTTGTGTGGTAGGCCTGCTGTGGAAATGGGCCTGGAGGAGGAACAGCAAAGCTTGACCCAATGGGTTCGGTTTAATGTGAAGAGAGGGACGCTTGATCAGATCGTTGATGAGAATCTGCGGGTTGAGATTTCGTCGGAGTGTTTGAAGTTGTACGGGAATGTAGCGGATCGGTGCTTGCGAAGTGCAAGAAAGCGACGGCCCAAGATGGCTGACGTGTTGACGGCCCTGTTCGCTAAAAATATGTATGCCAAAATACTAAATAGGTGTATATAATTATCTTCATAGGGATTAAATTATTAAAAACTAATTACGGAAACCAATTATTCTAAAACAAAATTTAGAATAAATTATAAGCAAAAATTATAGAAAATTGAATGTAAACAAATGGGTTTTAATTAAAAATACAAGTAAAAGGTAAAACGTGACAATATCTAAAGCTTAAGTTGTGAATCAATGATGGGTAATGATTATAATTATTGATTTTTCCTCGGTTGCAAATCTGACCGCAAATGTTGTAGGAATGCTATAGCAAAATTAATCCAGTTAACTAAAAATTTTACACAATCATCTTCCGAAAGATCTATGCCTTTAGTTCTTTAAACCAAAATCAACATATTCATATGTATTTCAATTTTTCATACATAAGATTAAGCACTAATTTTTAAAAGGTTATATAAGGTAAAAATATATTTCTATATCATACACTTATATTATCCAAGTTAAATCTAACCAAAATTAACCTTATCAAAATTAATTATAGTTTGTTTTCTTCACAAATTGATAGCCAATTAATAAACAGAGATTAAACACTCAACACACTTGAATAAACTGAATCAAACATTACTAAGCATTCAACAAAATAAGCAAATCTTCATTATAACCTCGGTTCCATCAATAATCATAGCTAAGGAAATTAGTTCATACTTCGTTCAATAAAATCAAAATAAGCAATCTCAATTAACAGAGTCATGATTCACAGAGAAGAAAATGAATGACAACCCAAATAATTTGGGTAAAATAAAAATAAAAAAAAAAACCCAAGCTAGCTAGGTGTGTATGCTCTTGTGCAATTCCTTGCCCAGCCAATAATCCAAATGCCATACTACACTCCTTGCTTCTGAAAATTTCATATTTTCTTCTCTCCCGCTCGTCCTCATCTTTTCCCCAAAATCCTCCTTTAAATTTAAAAATATGCTAAAAGTCAAAATTATCTACAACTCTTTACCCTTTCTTTAACTTAAACAAATTAATTAGTATTATATAAAATATTAAAACTAAGATATATTATCTTGAAATATCAATAATTTAAGTATAAAAGCATGTTAAATAACTCTATTTCAGAGTTATCAGGCCCCCCAGTTTGCACTGAGGCTGCAGGAGAGTGCTGACGCTGCCGCAAAAGAGGGGATAGAAATCGGTGAGGCGAGTACGAGGGATGAGAAAATGACATGCTGGGATATTGGTGGAAATCTGGTGGTTGTGAGATCACAATACAAAGATGACGTGGTGCATTCTTGTCCAACGAAATGGAAGAAAAGTAATTCTCAGAAAATGCTTCGGAGATTCTTTGGGGGGAGTTTGGGATAACGGTTCAAATCATACAATTCAAACTTTTTTGTACTCTTTCTAAAAAGTTTGTCTTTTTTTCAAAAATTTTTTTATTTTTTCTGAAAATTTAAATAAATTTACTATTAAAATTTAAAAATCTTAACTTAAACTACTCCACCAAATAAATTAAATAAATTCTTAATCATAAGGCGGGACTGAGATGTGCCACGCAATCAAAATCG
Source organism: Ficus hispida (assembly GCA_025413025.1). Lineage (NCBI taxonomy): Eukaryota > Viridiplantae > Streptophyta > Magnoliopsida > Rosales > Moraceae > Ficus > Ficus hispida. The sequence goes on from CM046365.1 coordinate 26,240,677, forward strand.
CGAGTTCTTGGAGCTCTATATTTCACGTGTTCGTGTTCGTTTTCGCTAAAGAAAAGTCATGGTGGCGGTCTGAAAACAAAAAATATCCACTGCCATATTAATGACAAATTTGCTCATCTTTCTTTCTTTCTTTCTTTCTGTCTTTCTTTTTCTTTTCTTTTCTTTTTTTTTTTTAATTTCAGTTTTCGAAACTGACGTGTTTGGAGTTTTTTAATCCCTGGTTTTGTTTATCAAATGATTAACTCCGTCAAATATATTATTTATTCATGCTTATTTATCCAAAAAATATATATCTTATTTATTTAAATACTAGTAACCTCACATACTTTTTACTTGTGAATTAAAATTTACCGTGCTTAATAGTAGGGATGTTAGAATCATGATTGTCTTCCTAATATAAATTCATACCATTTTATTTCTTCAATTTTCTCCAAAAAAAAAAAAAAAAAAATTATGAACACTTTGTGAAAACAAACCCATAGTTCAGCTTAGAATCATCCACAACAAACTCATAGTTCAGCTTAGAATCATCCACTGAGAATATCAATTAAGTATTTATATCTGCACATTAATAAATACCTCTAACTAATAAATATTTCTTACTCTAAATTTAGAGACTTAATCATTTAATAAATATTTTAAATATAATATCATATTAAATACCAACTTTTATTTTCTTTTTAATTTATTAACATATCTAACTAAAAAAAAATACTTTTTCATTCCAAAAAAAAAAAAAAATCAGTTGATTACTTAGATTTTTTTTTTTAACTTGGAGGTGAGAGATTCAAACTCTTTACCTTTAAGTAAAGTCAGCTATAGTATTACCGTTAGACTATGCATGCAACTACAATGATTTAGAATTTAATGTATAAATTGTTTTTCATCCTAAAAAAGAAGATCGAAAAATTCTTTTACTGATGTAAAATTTAATACATAAAATTCTTTAAATATTTTAATAGCTATTGACTCTTGAAAAGACATGTTTTCTTTTATTTTATTTTGCTTAAAATCTCTATTGAAATTGTCATGCAGTTATGAATATTTCTTAAGAAGCATTTGATGAGAACAATTTACAGTTTACACAATGAAATTAGCGTTAAACAAATTTGTGGCGAATCTTTTTTATTTTTTCAAAACATACTACTTTTTATTTATAGTTAATGAGGGGTTGTTTTTTAAATTTTATTATAAAAAAATATTATCTATATTTATAGGTAGGTAGGATATGAGCATTTTTAATAAGAATGGTTTATGATTTGGTGGGAGTATTCATCAATATTAGCAGTGCAAATAGAACCATACTATCATTTTTAAGGTTCAACCTCGAAATAAAGTGGAGATTAAACTCCAATACCAAGACTAAGAGAGATTTAGAAAAGATACTCACAACTACTATATCACCATCAGTGGTGGTCAGATAGATTATATTACTTTCAACTTGCTGTTAGGCATAAGGGCAAAGCTACATCATATATATATGTGTGTAAATAAAGGGTTTGTTTGTTTCGTGTGTTTGCCCATCTCATCTTAGAAATAAAATGAAAATGATATTTGTTTGGACCTAAAGACTCATCTCATTGAGATGAAAAAAAATCTCATTTTTTAGGAACAACCATTTCACTTATTTTTATTTCAAACCTATTTTGCACAATAACATTTTTATATTAAAAAATTTCTCTCCTCTACTCTTAAGTTTTAAAATTTCATGAAATTTTCATTTCATCTCTAATTAAAACGATTATTTTTTCAAATATAACTTTAGAGGCAAAAATAAAGATTTTTAAATCTTATAGGACCAAAATATTAAAGAATGTATATTCTTTTGCTAATGGTTTAAAGTCTGAGGGGCATTCTTACTAATTGTTAAAAGTTTGAGAGGTATAAGTATCAGTTTTCAAAGTTTGAGAGGCAAAATTACAAGATTATAAAAGTTCAAGGACAAAAATAAAGTTTGTGCTTATTAAATTACACTTTAGTCATTATAATGTTAGTAATTCCGTCCATTAAACTAGCGGAATGGGCAAAGATGATAATGTTTCATAGTACATAGAGCATTTTTACTGGTTTTCAAAATTCAAGAGACAAAGTTATAAGAGCACCAAAATTTAAGAAACAAAAATGAAATTTGTTCAAAATATTATAATAAATTTAATTGATCTTGATTATAAAAAATGAGAATGATATGCCATGACATAAAAAAATTACTATCGCTAAGCTCTTTTCTTAGATCATCAGATTTGTATTAAATTTTATTATTTTTAATATGTAAAAAAAAATTATTTTGATGTAATTTTGATTAAATTAAAAAGCTCTAATGAAAAACTTCCCTTGAAACCTTTTTGCCTAAATAATAAAATTAATCCGAGAATTGAACAACAAGTTTTCAAGTAAATTTTTTTGTGGAAAAAAATTCATAAATGTTTGGTACTAGCTGTATGTATCAGTTGAAATAGTTAATTGTATGAAAAGAAAGTTACAAGCAAAAAAACGTTCAAAAGAATCATGTGACTACATAATGTACGTAGTTTTTTTTTTTTTTGGGTTGAATGTAATGTAGTTTTTACTTTCTACCACGAGGTTTCTCTCTAGCTTCTCAAGAATCCTACGGGGGAGTTTGGCATAACCATCCAAACTCCCCAACTCAAACTTTTTTTTATCTTTTTTTCTAAAAAGTTTTTATTTTTTTCTCAAAAAATTTTTTGTCTTTTCTAAAAATTTAAAAAAATTTAAAAAAATTAACTATTTAAACTTAAAAATCTCAACTTAAATTACTCCACCTAACAAACTATTTGTAGCAGCTCCTTCGGAACATATACTGAATCCACTAAAAACTCCTCTCAAAAGTGGAGATTAATCAACTTGAAGCGACAATTAATGGATGCCAGAGTTGGTGGGTCATTAAGACTGTCGGTGGGCTACCAAAGTCTTTTTTCTTCTTTTTTGCCGATTTTTTTCTCATTATACTAACGCATCCCATTAAAATAAAAAATAAAAAATAAATAAATAAACCTATTAATAGCACTTTATTCCTTCTTTCTCTAATTGGTTCTTGTTATCTTGAAGTTAACGTTTTTTCCATTTAGAAAAGAAAATATATTATGCTTTTAAAGATTTGGAAAGGATCGATATGTTTCTTTCCAAACAAATGGCTAATTACTTATCCCAAACAACTAATTGATTCATTTAAAATATATATGTATATTAACTCAATGAACGACGAATTCGTGAAGTGAATAATCACACAACGAAATTAAGTTGCCTTAAAAATAAAAAAGAATTCATTTACCAAATTAAATATAAATTATTCCATAACTGTAATGGACAATTACTTTATTCTGGGCGGGGCATTAATTCTGAGTTTCAGACAGCCGCTCGTCCAAATTCATAATTACGTGGGTTCATAACAATGACGCTTAAATTACAAGATCCAAATCAAGAAAGACAGCTGCAGACTGAAACAAACGACTGAGAATCATAACACAAACATACAAATACGCAGAAATATATAACATATTATCTGGATTATGGATGGATCATGAGCCCCTCGCTCACCGGGGGCAAACGCGGTCGTATGGGTTTCGACAGTTCTTTGGTAGGCTTCCGCTCCCAGGGCCACCGCATTTATAAGACCCTGTAAGCCTACCACAATTGACAGGATTATTCTTATCAGCGGTACCAAGAGTCACCTTAGGTTGTTGCGCTAGGATCCTCTGATTACTTTCGGAGTCCATCAGAAACTCCATCTCCGGATACTCCTGGTAGGCAACGATGTCCGTGTTGTTGCTCTTCAGCAAAATCGTACCACTGGCTGTGCACTTACTTGTGTCCATCAGGATGACTACTGTCATCACCATCATCATCGTCATAGCTACTCCGAGTGTTTGAGGGAGACCCCTCCTTGGACTTGCTCCCATGGTTTCTTGTTCCTCTTTGCTCCTTTAGCTAATATCAACTGTGCCTGTGCTTTAGACGCCTCTTATACTACCGGGGCCGCTATAGTGGCGCAAAATTAACCCCCCTCAGCTGATGTGTACGTGACGTGGCATTTTCCTTCTCGTCCAGTTTATTATCCTTTTATCCCTTTTATTTATAGACTCCTTTTAACTTTTTTTTTCCCCTTTGTATCATACAGTCATGCATCATATTTTATTGCGAAGAATATAAAAGCAAGAATGAAGAATGTGAATTACAATGTGCCTTGGTTCTTTTCCATCCATAAGTTTTTTGTTCTAATATATTATTATTCAGAGTTTTTTTTTTTTCTTTCTTTTTTCTCCAAAACTAGTTGAAAGAGACTTGGGGTGCCTGGGACTTTCAACTCAACCATATGAGGGGAGCACTCCAACAAGGCTTCGTGTATAGTCAAAGTATTTGCACATTTATGATCTACTCGTGAAATAATTCTAGCATCACGTTCAGAAACAATATTTTTTCTTCTTCCTAAAGAAAGTAGGTGTTCAAATCAAATATATGATAGAAGCTGATAAATTATGTAATATATATATATATATATATATTGAGAGGTATTATAACATAAAAATAATAATTGCAAGGGACTTATTAAACAAGTGGATATCATATAGAGATACTTTTGGAAAATTTTTTTATTAATCAGAAATTAATTGGTAGGTATTATGAAGAATTAGTATATAATTAAGGAGGTCGAAAAAAAAAAACAAGTTTGAATACGAATCAATTTGATAAAAATTGTTTTAACTTTCGACAAAGGAAGTACTAAAGAAAAAATGAAAGAAATTAAAAGAGAGACAGAGAGAGAGAAGAAGAGGAAGATAAGGGAAAATGAAAAGGTGAGATTGACACATGGCATATAGAGAGTGGTGTATCAAAATAGCACTTTTTTTTTTTGGTGAATTGTGAAAATAGCTCTTGGTTCCTTATGTTAAGATAAGATTAAGTAAACATATGCATAGTTTTTTTTGTTTTTTTCTTTCTTGAATTAGTCTTTATGATCAATTTATCTTGAAAATAATTTTTGAACTGAAAAAGTATCTTATAAATAAACAACTTTAAGGGTCCAATATGTTGGGCACTATTCTTTAATACTCCTAACTCAGGTCTCATAGATAAACCCACCAACTATTTACATCAGTGTTTAGTACAGTCAACGTAAAATTAAACTTGTTTGAAATTAGAAAATCAATTAATCTTAATTTTGAAATGATATTTGAATGTGTAAAAACAAATCCCTCTTTAAAATAAAATGTGTCTGAAATTTGTTTAGATATAATTTTGAAAGTCATCTCTTTTTCAAGATAAGAAAATAATGGTATATTTGTACTAGTTCATTATGAAAAGATTTTAAATGGATTCCAAAAGAATATTATAAAATGTTTATTTATTTATTTTCTGTTTTACAAAATTTATTTATGTTTTTTTAACTATCAAATCAACAAAACACACATTCTCAGAACTTTAGTTTTCCAATTATACTAAACACAAAATTCTAAATTTTTTTTTCCAAACATATATTTCTAATATTATACATTAGTATTATTTGGCCGAAGAGCAAATTTTTTTTTTTTTAATGTTAGGGCTGTATGATGTACAGGATTCATAAAGATAATACTGGACTAGATTTTAATCATGTGTTTGGTGAGAAATTTTAAAAGAACAGATTGGATAACAACATAACCAGTCCATAATTTAATCCTCTTGGAAGGGGATTCAACTATCCTCTGTGAGAGGAGGGAATTAGAAAAGCTCATCTTCTCACTCTCAAAGTTTACTCCACAAGTCACTCGTCTAATATGTCAATTTCTAAAATTTCAACTCTAACCAATCATAGGATTGTATTAGATAAAATTCAATCCTATCATTTCATGTACATTCCAATCCAATCCATTCATGTGATCCTGTCAATGTAATCCTATCATGTATACCAAACGAACACTTAAGTAATTCAATTACTAAAAAACATCTACTACGTCTTCTAATAATACTAATAATTTTCCATTAAAAATAATAGTAATACTAATAATTATAAGGGAGAAATAATATACTGAATGTAGGAGGACTCTAAATTTCCCAAGTTGACCACAGCGACAAACTGATAGCCCAAATCCCAATACTGGGTGTGTATACCTTGTACAATTGAGATGATATATCTAAACAACTTGATATTAATATCTTATCGATCAGAAAACCTTTTCGAGTTTCTATTCTAGATTTTAGGAGTGAATTCTTTCCTATTTTCCCTCTTTCTTTGTTTCTTAATTTCTGATGGTCATGACTTTCGCTATGACGAACACCTACAAAAACGATCTTCATCTTCAAAGCCTAACGACTGTTCTCGTCCTTTTATACCTCACTGCAAGCACCATTGAGCAACAAAAATACTCCCCGGTGGACGACGTAGCACTTGACTGTGGTTCTCTAGGAAACACCACAGCATTCGACCGCCGGAGCTGGATCGGAGACATGAACTCGAAATATTTTAAGTTAGAAGGCCCAAATAAGGATTCGGTCACCAAGGAAGCAGTTGAGCAGCCACCGGACCCAGTTCCTTACGGAACAGCACGCCTCTCGCGCTCCAGCTTCACCTACAATATACCAGTAACTCCCGGCCCAAAATTCGTCAGGCTCCACTTCTACTCAGCTTCTTACCAAATCTTTGATAGTTCATCGGCCTTCTTCTCCGTCAAGATCGGTTCATATACCCTCCTAAGCAACTTCAGCGTTTTCCTTACTGCTGAGGCTCTAGGTTCAAAAGACATAGCGAAAGAGTTCTGCGTCACTGCTGAGCAGTCAAGCCTGAACATAACGTTCACTCCTAGTTCTTTAATTCCAGGAGCCTATGCTTTCATCAACGGCATCGAGGTGGTATCCATGCCCTCTAGTCTTTACTATCCGGAAGCCGAAGACAGAGAAATTCATCTTGTGACAGAGACAAGGACGGGGGACTTTTATACCCTTGGAAAAGATACTGCTTTGGAGAAGATGTATCGCCTGAACATTGGTGGAAACTCTATCTCCCCCGTTAGTGACACCGGCATGTTCCGGCAATGGGACCAGGATGTTTACTACCTGACGATAGCCGGGACAAATGTTTTGCCAGTAGTACTGAACACGAGCATTAACATCAAATTCAGAGACAATATTTCGTCCTATGCAGCACCAGCCGAAGTCTATACGACTGGCCGGTCTACAGGGTTTGCTGGTGAAAGTAAAACTCGGATCAGGGGTTACAAGCTCACCTGGGAATTTCCCGTGGATTCCGGGTTTACATACATGTTAAGGTTGCACTTCTGCGAGATCGAACCGGCGTTCAGTAAAATGGGTGACAGAGTCTTTGCCATTTTTATAGCAAATGAAACCGCAGAGAAGGGATTCGACGTGATCATGAATACTGGTGGCCAGTACATACCTTACTTTAGAGACTACGCGGTCTTAATGCTAACTAGCACAGCAGGTCAGAAGCAAGTTAACCTGTCTGTCGCTCTGCAAGCTAACCTTGTCGATGCGAACAGTGCCTTCGTTGATGCAATCTTAAATGGACTGGAGATCTTCAAACTAAACAACTCCGATGGTAATCTCGCCGGTCCAAATCCTGACCCAACCTCTCGAGCCCCTAATGTCCCACCACTTACACAACAGAGGAACGACAAGAAAAATGGAACTGCAATCATTGCCATCGTCTCTGGTGTAATTTCCGGCGTAATTCTACTCTGCATCCTCGGATTCCTCATTCTCCGACGAGTAAGAAAAGTCAAAGACTCACGCTATCGTGATGGGACTACTTGGTGGGGCCCTATTTCCTTCGCCACAACCAAGTCAAGCAAGACTCGAGGCTCATCATCGTTGCCGTCTGATTTGTGCCGCTACTTTTCATTGGCTGAGATCAAAGCCGCCACCAACAACTTTGAAGATATTTTCATCATCGGAGTGGGTGGTTTTGGCAACGTGTACAAAGGCTACATTGATGGTGGAACCACCACCGTCGCGATCAAACGACTAAAGTCCGAGTCATCACAGGGAGCTCACGAGTTCAAGACCGAGATCGAGATGCTCTCTCATCTCCGCCACCGCCATCTCGTCTCTCTTATCGGCTATTGCAACGAGGATCGTGAGATGATCCTCGTCTACGACTACATGTCACGTGGCACTCTCCGAGGACATCTCTACAACACTGAGAATCCACCGCTGACGTGGAAACAACGGCTCGACATCTGCATCGGAGCCGCGCGTGGGCTGCACTATCTGCATACGGGTGCGACGTACACGATCATTCACCGCGACGTAAAGACGACCAACATCTTACTGGATGAGAAATGGGTGGCCAAGGTCTCCGATTTCGGGCTATCGAAAATGGGCCCCACAACCATGTCCAAAGCACACGTCACCACAGTGGTGAAGGGCAGTATCGGGTATCTAGACCCGGAATATTACAAACGTCAACAACTGTCAGAAAAGTCCGACGTATACTCATTCGGCGTCGTTTTGTGCGAAGTTCTGTGCGGTAGGCCACCGATATTACGAAACGCTGAGAAGGGAAAAGTGAGCCTCGCTGAGTGGGCCTGGAGCTGTTACCACAACGGGACGCTTCATCAGATCGTAGATCTTAATCTGACGGGCAAGATTGCGCCGGAGTGCTTGAAGAAATACGGTGAGATCGCCGTTAACTGTATGAAAGATAACGGGACGGATAGGCCGTCAATGAACGACGTCGTGTGGGGCCTGGAGTTCGCAATGCAGTTACAGCAAAACGCGGAGGACAACGACCAGATTGGTGGACCATTAATTGAGGCTAAGGGTGAGGATGGAGTCGCTCTCGTGAAAAATAACAACGACAGCGATGGAACATTTACCTGTAGTTGGGAGGTGTCGTCAGAGTTGATGAAAAGTAGTGGGGCCACTAAAATCAGTAGCTCCGAGGAAGGATCCACTACGAACGAGTCCATAAAAGGAATGTCCGGGATTGTGTTCTCCGAGATCAATGATCCAAAGGGAAGATGAACAAATCTAGGATGAATAACAGTTAGCGACCTGTATTTTTCAATTTTAATGTTGGGTAATTTCAGTTTCCTGTAAGTTTTTGTCATTTTGTTGAGAAATTCTGATCTGCTGATCGTAGAGATTCAGCTATGACAGAAGATCTGTATAATTTATGTAGTGTACTATCAAACAGGTTAAGTTTTGTATGGTCTTCAGAAAAATATTAGTCTGTTATACTATTTCGTGTCGCTCTAGGCACGTATATATGAAATACATGCATGGAAATTTGTTTAACAACGTGATGAAGGAACACGGAATTAAAGTAAAATCAAATAAAATTTTTGAGCGTCGTATCAATTATATTTTTATTATCTTTTTTAATTGACAAGAATTTCATTAAGAGCGCAGGAAAACAAACACAAAAGCAGGCTTGCAAAAACGCATGAGCCACCTATGACCGAAACAGCCGAAGTGTTACAATTAATGTCTGTTAATTTGACAAATTAAATTGCAAGAATATTTTTATTTTTTATTTTTGTGAAAAACACCACGAGAAATGAAAGCTTGAGATCAAAGAGATAAAATTTACAGAAATAATAGAAATGCATGCCTGTCCCTCTCTACTATTTGTGTCCCCGTCTACCACTAGTATTCTAAAAGTCGAGTCGTTTTTTGTTTGTTAGTTTTGTTTGCTTGTTTTATTTTTTATTTTATTGAAATTCGTTGTCATCTTTAGAAATAAAACCAAAAAGGTTTTGGCAAAAGAAAAGTCTTCATGGAATTTAAGAAATGATACAAGAAGATGATAACAAAGGGCAAGTGGTTCCCGGACCACAAGTGGAATAGTATTTCACAATTTGCAAAAAACTTATCATATTAAATTGGTCAACATCAATGACCTACTCGAGTAATTCGCAATTCGTAATTACCAATTCGAAATAAGTTTAGAAGTTGTAAAATTTTGGGATTAATTAGCATGTTCTAATACTAGTGGTGTTAATATTAGTAATTTATTGAAATACATGTATGGGAATATTTTTAGCAGTATAACGAGGGAAATTAGTAAGTAATGGGTTTGCCCGTCTGACTTTTTACCTCCTTTTTAGTATGGTTGGAAGAAAAGATGATGACCGTTCATTTTCTTTTTCGGTATTAGAAGCAAATAAAGAGGCAATGGTTAGTTTTATTTGGAAGTTTACAAATTTAGTTTACGTTTGGTTAGACATCTTTAATTTAAATATTTTGTTTTAATTTTATTTTTTTAAAAAAATTTATAATTAATTTTTAAAAAATCAATCAAATTCATTTTAAAAATTTTATTTTCAATCAGCATATATACTAGACATACTATCAGTCTTTATAAGAAAAAATTGGACTGGATCGAGAAGATTCACAATTTTTTTTTTTTTCCTGACATCTCCCTCCTTTCGACGTAATTAAATAATCTTTTTCCCTTTGCACACGTCAGTCCACCTCCCATTGCTCCAACCAAACACATCCTAAAGGTATTCCCAAATATATATATACATATGTTTTTTTTTTTTTTTTGATATTTTATTAAGTGATATTTGAAGAGGCGGGGTAGATATTTTTGTAATAAACTATACCCTTCATTAAAGATTTATTGTTTTATCAGCAATATTTTTAGTTGTACAATATGTTTTTAAAAAATATTTAATTATCATTTTGCCCTCAATTAAAACTCACACGATTAGAACTCATTCAATTTCCGTCTAACTTTTGAAAAATTACCGACTACACCGTTTTTATAATAGTAGAAAAGTCTTTAACATATCATCCTACTACTCAGAGATGTTTTTTTTCCATCTCAAGAACAATGATGTTTTTTGCAATTATTTTTTACTGAGCAGGTTATGACTCTCTCTCTCTCTCTCTCTCTCTCTCTCTCTCTCTTTCTTTCTTTACCGTTAAATAGATTCTACATAATTAGCCAAACCAAACTGTTTATATTACTACTTTTTTTTTCAAATTTAAAATAACTAATGTACGCATCGCTTCTTCTCTAGCCACATATATATGTCTATACTTTTATAAATACTTTTTATATAATATATTAAATTTAAGCCTCTTATACATGCACTTTCATTTTAATTTTAATTTATTTTATTAATTTATCGAAATAAGGAAAAAAAAAATACTTTTTCATTCTAAAAACGGAAACATGAGGTATCACTAAAGAAGAGGAAACTATAAAATTTCTTTTGCGACAATATCACTCCCAACAAAATGACTTAAAATTTAGTCAGTAAAAAAAAGTTATGAAAAAAAAAATACCTTCCTTAATAATAACCTTAAGGCAAGAAGAAAAACTCGATCACTGTCTAAATAAATAAATAAATAAATCAAAGTTTGTCATTCTGTAGTTAAAAACAAAATATGTATGTTTATAATCACATAAATGAACCTAGAACCTAGCAAGAAAAAATAAACTAAAAAAGAATCTTATGAAGAACAAAAAAGAATCATTTTTAAATGCTAAAAAAAAACTCATAATACTAATGAATAAAAAAAATTAGAAACACATACTTTAATAGTTGTTCGCTCTTCAAAAGACATGTTTTCTTTTATTTTTGTTTTATTTGAATCTTTCACTGAAACTTTTCATATAGTTATAAAGATTTCTTAAAAAAAATTTGACAAAAAACAACTTGGAGTCTATAAAATGATATTAACGTTAAATAAATTTGTAGAAAAAGTTATTTTTGTTCCTTTAAAAAGTATTATTTCCATTATAGTTGATGTGGTATATGAACTCTCCACATACGTAATAGATTTATTTTATTTCTATTTATATGTATATGAGGGTATGAGAATTCTTAATAGATTTAAGATAATTTAATTCTAGCGTAAAAATATAATAACAATCTTTATCGATTTTATAGGGGAATTTATCAATATTGTTAGTGTAAATAAAATCTCCTCAAATATATTTTGTTTGATCTTGTGAAAGTTGAGACTCATTTTTTTATTCTCCACATTATTTTTTGAGTTTTTACTTTTTCCAGCCGATGATTCCTGATAAGACTATGCATTATTACCAGCACAAAAACATATCCAAGTTTTGAGTGGCAGAAAATAGGCAATATTTTTATGTGATGAGAACTCCACGTCAAAAAAAATATAGAGAGGAGAGAGAGAGTTGTTTTTTTAAGAGATGAAAGTGATAATATTAGAGTAAGTTCAGGAACATAATTGTTAATTAAAAACCTATAAAACTGAATTTGGGCACTCATATATGTAAGCTTATATTTTGTGGGAAGGGAATTTAAAGACAATTCCAAGCCCTGCAAGTTTGAGTCATGGGACTGCAAATAATGCATGGATAAAGTCCAGTTTATCCATCGTGAACTTTTTTTTACTCGCTTCAAAACTGTTTAATCACTGCACTTTCGGTCAATTCAGTATGCAGATAAGATTATATTGAATATGATAATATTAAAAAATTGGATTGGGATGTGTATGACAGATTATGATTGAATTTTAACTAATTATACTATATCTGGTGTTATACTGTTAAGATGGGTAGGATTTTATATTTTAATTAAATAAATGCAAAATCGACATTTCATTTAATGCAAACTTTTTAGTTTAAAAAAAAGAAAAAAAAAAAAAAAGAGAGAGAGTCAAATTTTAAAATTGGTAAAATAAAAAAAAGATTCCAAATCATTACATAGCCAATTTTTAGACTTTTTATTTTTTATTTCTTTAAATGTTATAATCTCTCTCTCTCTTTTGAAAGGGAAAATTTTATAAACTCACTAAAAAAATATAAAAATACCAAATATCAGAAACTCCGTATTACATTAGACAAAACCTTTGAATAATAACAGATCCACTAGAGGGAAACACGCATGCTTGAGGCCCGATAATGGGAATATACCTCGGCCACTGAAATCGAACACATATAATGCTCTTTTTGACAAAATCCAGACAATCAATAATGAATTTCCCGATCAATCGAGGGCAACGACTCAATAGCCCTGGGACCACTAACTCCACATAAAAATAACTATATCGGCACTAAAACACCATCAAGACTCAGATTTGATGGATAAATAACCAACTCGGAAGGTGGAGAAACCACATTTATTATTATAAATAACAAAAAGAAATAAAACGCCCAAATAAAATATGACGAATATATCGCCATTATTATATACAAACTTACATAACAAAAAACAGAAAAACCAATCACACAGAATGAAGCTTGTGTTTAGTTCGTCGGTTGGAGATAAAATTTTTAAGCTAGTTGATTTTTCAAAAACTAGTTATAATTTTTATTGATTTTTCGAAAAAAGACGAAAACTGATATAAAAAATACCTTTTTTTGGTTGAAATTGAGTTGAAGTGCGAGAGAAAACAGAAATAGCAACATTGCTGCTTTCCTCACCCATTCAAACAGGTAGACGAAAATAAGAACCTCAATCTTGAAATTTCAACGTCACAAGGAACCTGCTCCACACTCTACGCCAAGGCAATCAATCACATTCCCCACCCTCAGCTCCTTAGCTAACTGCACTCCCAAACAAAGCCTCTCGCTAATTCACTACTGATGACAGAACCAAGCTTAACCCTACACCACATGGCCCGGACCTCCTCGGCAGAATCTCTAGGAAGTAGCAATCGCAGCAAGCGCACAACGGCCCAAATCTTATCATATGTCATATCGAACCAGCAATTGTGCCATGTGCTGGGTTGGATTAAAAAACATATTGCGTGAGCTAACGATGCTGATTGAGCTACGAATGCCACTCACTAAAATGGGATATTATATATATATATATATATATATATATATGTGTTCACTTTATTGGTGTGTTTGGATGAACCATTTTAATAATTATTATTAGATTTCAATATAGTATCTGTTTGGAATTGGTTAACCATTTGAGCGAATTTATTTTTATATATTACGATTTTCAACTCAAATTTAAATCTAAACTTTCACTTTTTAGAAATTTGTAAATTTAATTTTTTGTATTACAGTATTCAAATGTTATATCTTTAGCATAACCTATCCAAATATGTATTTTATTTAAATACACAGTTAAAATTTGGCATTTAAATACTAACATTTACACGATATTCTGTAAATATGCAAAATGAAGAAAAGCTAAATAGTTAATTAATTAGGGACCTTGCAAGATATATTAACCACTGATTACTTCACAGCACTATTAAGTACCCCCAAAGTCTTTCTTGTATTTTTTTTTTTTAAATCACCCCAAAATTTAAGCTTAAAAAGAAAGCCATATTACTGGCCCATTGGGGAATCTTCTTTATTTATTGCATGCCTGTCCCTCTCTACTACTTGTGTCCCCGTCTACCACTTGTATTCTAAACGTCAAGTCGTTTTTTGTTTGTTTGTTTTGTTTGCTTGTTTTATTTTTTCTTTTGTTTGAAATTCGTTGTCATCTTTAGAAATAAAACAAAAAGATTTTGGCAAAAGAAAAGTCTTCATGGAAAATAAGAAATGATACAAGAAGATGATAACAAAGGGCAAATGGTTCCTGGACCACGAGTGGAATAGTATTGCGCAATTTGCAAAGACTTCTCATATTAAATTGGTCAACGTCAATGACCTACCACTCACTTTCAAAGGAGAATTTTCTAAATAACAAATAATTTATAACACAATAGTCTTGACAATTAAACTTTTTAATGTTCAGAAAAATACTTTTTTTTTTTAACTAAAAATAAAAAAGGATAAAGATTGTTTGGTTGCCAAGGGTCTATAAATTTGAGGATTTAAAACAATGATGTTGAAGGCGTGTCTTATTGTAGACCAACTTGAACTAGGTAATTACATAATTATCATGATCTGTGTTTTTCATAAGATGATCGAAAGTGATGGTCGGGCCACCCCAACTGACAGATGGCCGATTAAGACCCCGGGACCCCAAGTCTAATAACTTTTCCATTTCAAAGAAAAGAAAAGGAAAAAACAAAAAAAACAAAAGATCCCATAGTAAAACCAATATATATATATATATATATAGAGAGAGAGAGAGAGAGAGAGAGAGAGAGAGAGAGAAAAGCATAAGAAAGTTCGTAGTTTGTCTGTTTCCACAAAATTTCTAGTCTCTTGACATTTCTTTTTTTTTTTTTTTTTAATAATTTGGAGCATATGTATAAATTATATTAAGCTATTCTTGTATCCACATTCTCTTGACTTAATAATCAGAACAGGAAAAGAAGAAATATGTATTGAAAATTAAAGTGGCTTGACAATATACTTAGAGTTACAAACTACAAAGAGAGAGAATATTCATTAATGAAGAGTAGTTTTAGATGAACATAAAGTGAAGTAATAAAGGCGATTAAGTTATCCAAGAACCAAGACTAACAAATTTCATTAAATCGAGAGATTTTCAAATATGAAAGTGAATACAAATAAGTACATAACTCCTAGTAAATGTAGTTATATATGCACAAAATAATTGATTTTTCTAATATGTTATCTGAAGATAAAGTTTCCGCTAAAAATTCCAATCTTAAATTGTAGTAGAATACACTGGTTTTCTTTTTTTTTTTTTGAACTTAATACTCCGGTATTGTTAAGTCTAAAGATTAATTAGACTTTTTTATTTGGCTTTTCTTTTAACTTTCTGAAACAAATTAAAAGAAGTGGGGAACTTTTTATAAAGATAACTATAAACAAAATGTTGATTTTCCTTGATCAAACGTGAAATTTGTCGATAAGTTAACTATTACGGGAACAAATATATGCAGAGACCATTTATAGACATGCGTGTTTTATATAGCTCTATTTATTTCTTTTTCTTCATTTATAGTTAAGTGATCTCAGGTTACTTCAGGAATAAAAAAACATTTAAAACTATAACTCCAGTTGGAATTTGAAGGTTTTTTTTTTTTTTTAAATCAAATTTTCCACAATTTAATTTTAAAAATATATTTATTTTCTCTCTCTTTCATTTTCAACAAACAAAATTCTAACTTCAATTGTTGTTCTAAATCAAACAAAATTCTAACTTCAATTGTTGTTCTAAATGGGCTCGACTAGTCTCCAAATCAAGTCGTCGTCGTCGTCTTTATTAATAAAAAAAATTAGAAAAGAAAATTTATTGTGGAAAAGCAACAATAAGATGATGATTAACGTAAATGATTCGCGGATCAAAAGTGGGGTACTATATTGTTCTTATTAAAAAAGATAAAAGACTGGAATAGTTTTGTAATTTATAAAGACTTCACATGTGTCTTAATTTTGGTACGTCAAGAATTTTCAAAAGAACATGTGATATATGCTTCTTCAACTTTCACCCTAGATGCATTGAATCATGGCAATCAAACTTTTTATGTTCAGACAAATCTTTTTAAAAGAAAAGGTAAAATGATTAAAAGGATAAAAGATTATTTGGTTTGCAAATGGTCTTTAAAATTAAAGAGCGAAACAATGATGGTAAAACTATACCCCTATTTATATAATGTACCAAAAAAAAAGTACATCCTTTGTTGATGGTGTAATTCATCCGATGACGAAATCCCAATTTTCACGGTGATCAGGCTGTGGGAGAGCACGAGATTTCAAGGGATAAAAAGGTACCTGTAACTATTCGTATCCAACCATAGCATAACTAACCAGACTCAGACGCTTCCTCGGGAACCTTGTTGAATGACTACTGTTTCTACTACCTACCCTAGACGGAGAAAGGTCCGGGTCCATGTTATTGGCCCGGACGGCATTTCCCTGACAACTGTTGAGCACCACCTACTTTGTGGGTCTCTCACTGCCCGCGTCATGCCGTCCAGTACACGCTGACAACAGTACTCTGACATGACACTCTGCATCCGCTATTTGACACCTGACGCCACCTGTTACTATGCCAATCCTGTCGCCAGCTCCCACCGCCTGGCCAGACTAACACAACACTCATCACCTCTACCAACACTAGCCTACCTTTGTGTCCCCCGCACCAGACCATAGAAGCACGTGGGGCCAGCCTATTGGACGTATGGTGTCTGTGCACTGAAGCATGTCTACCCGTCAAGAATACTCGGAGTTCAACCTGATAGGGTCACCCAAACACCCGAGCTCGTAGGAAATGCCTATAAATAAAAGGTCAGCCCACTTATTCAGGCATGGACAATTTTTCTTTGCTAAAGTTCTACCTCTCTGCTTGCTTATCAGTACTACTATTGACTTAAGTATCGGAGTGCCTGTGGCAGATACTCCACCGGTGTCCCCATTACTTCAAAATGCTTCCCTTTTGCAGGCAACCAGATGTAAATTGACTGTGCAAGGCTGACTACATCAGGCAATGACATCGAGTGCTCAACTGAAGATTTTCAGCATCAATATACTTATTTAAGTTGTTTTGAAATACTTAATTTTAGAAAGATTTCATTTTAAAATGTGAATTTTTTTCAATTGGTATTTAAAAAACAAAAAGAAAAAATAAAAAAATAAACGTAGTGTAAATTTCGAAACATTAAAAAAATTAAGTTAAATCGAAAATTTTTTTTTACCACCTTTTTGAAAGATTAGATTAGAAACTATTTGTCTAGGGCGAATATAAGACAAACTTAGGCAATTATTTTGATGAAACATTAGTTGCAGATTTATTAGGTGGATACCAACTTGGAAGAAGGCTATTAAGACCCCGGGCCCCTTAAGCTTTTGCTTTCCAAAGAAAAGAAAAAACGGAAAAGCGATTATCAAATAAAAACAAAATAAAGAAAAAGCTACAGAAAATTCAACTTGTTCCGTGTTTACAATTTTCTATAGTCATAAAAAGAAGAAAAAATTACGGAATGATTTATTTATTTTAAATTTCAAACATGCTCTGACAATATATATATATATATATATATATATATGTATAGATAAGATACAAAGCGGTGTTGTTCATTTATTATGTTACATTATTGGGAAACTGCAATAAATAATATTTTGTTAAAATAATTGAAGTAATTAATAAAATTTTAGACTATTTGAAATAAATGATTAATTTATTATGTAAATGAAAATTTTACTAAATTAATAGTAAATTTATTAGATAATATAACATAATTACAAGACGTAAATCAATATTTACATTATAAATATAATATTTATTTTAAATATTTTAAAAATCTGTTATTTATTTTGATTAATTTTCTAAAAATTGTTATTTATTTCTATCTTCCAACTTGAGTTTGACGAACTTGACAGAGGATGTGCAATAATATTCATATCATGTTCCTTTGACAAGCAATCAAAATTTTTCTTGGTAAATATAGAAGTCAAAAAGATTGAAACTCTGCACCTTGATATAAGATTAGCGCCATAATTCGGATATATCTGCTAAATTTAAGTAAACAAAAAGATCTCTAAATGAAGTTCTCTTTGAAGCGGGCAAACTCTAGTGGCATTAATTCATTAACAGCTATAAAATAAATGAAATCAGTGTGGGAAAATCTGGTCTGTTTTCTAGAAAAATGATCTAAAAAACAAGACTTTAGCAAGGTTATGCATGTAACACTATAAATTATTAGCAGTAATATAATTAGTGAATCCTAAGTAGGTTATGCATGTAACACATAACACATAACCACTTTTGTGATTTGTTATTATTCTGCTTCTGTTATGAAAAGTAGAAAGTAAAGCTTTCAAAACAGGGGAAAAAACAAAAAAGGACATGCAAAAGGGAAGAAAAGCAAATTATCTAAACTAAAGGGACTGTTCAGAGAATGTATGTAAATTCCTATTCAGCCTTGGAATCTTTTTTTATAACAAAAAGATGACTCCAAAACGTCGCAACTAATGTGACGGATGTACATCACCGCCGGTGTGGCACGTGGCCTCACGAAGAAAACAAAAGAAACTATGAATGGGCTTTTGCTGGACTGGACTCCTGAGCTCTTCCATTTGTTTGGGCTTTTGATGGTCTCCTTGTCAAAATCAACAATCAAATTTTGTGAAACCAATTTTTAATTTGTCTTAAAACTCAGAGAGTAAAGATGCAATAATGTTGCTTGCTTAACAAAATTTGTTCTCTTATTCACAACAATGATTTGTTGCTAACAACTATTGAAAGTCTTACCTATTTTTTTAAAATTATTTTAATCTAAATTTTGTTTTTTATTTATGTTCCCACTTAATCCAAATTATCCAAATTATTATCTGTCACTGTTATATATATATATATATATATATATATATATATTCTGACGCCGACTGGATTAATCAATTAATGGTTATGGTTGTATAGCCAGATAAATTGGAAATGTCAAATTCATCTCCATATTTATTGGGGAGAGACTGTGGAAAAGTCTCTCCCAAATGACTCTACCGGTAGAGCTCTTTTTTTAACCGTTAGATTTAATCGAACGGTTGACATATCAGGGGTGTACTATTGTTATCATAGACCTTACCTCATATAAACTTTCTCACCTCAAGTATTCTCCGTTGCCGATGACGAACGTCGGCGACCCACCCCCGACACCTGCGCCCCACCAACGGGCTCAGCCCCGACCGGCCAGCCGGCCGCCAGCGACCCCTTCTCTCTCTTCTCCTTTCTCTCTCTTCCCCTTTCTTTCTCTTCTCCTTTCCTGCGGTGACCCAACGCTGGCGACCCACCACCGGCCCCCCACCACTGGTCGCAGCCCCTGCCGGCCAGCCGCCAATGACCTCCCTCTCTCTCTTCCCCTTTCTCTCTCTTCCCTTTCTCTCTCTTCTCCTCTCTCCCATGGCGACCCACCTCCGGCCCCCTTACCACCGGCCGCAGCCTCTGCCGGCGACCTTCCTCTCTCTCTTCCCCTTTATCTCTCTTCTCTTCTCTCTCTCTTCCCCTTTCTCTCTCTTCTCCTCCCTCCCGCCGGCCCCCACCCTCGACCCCCAACCTACCCCCCGCCCCGCCCCCTCCCCCGGCCTCCCCCCCACCCCCCGCCCCCCGGCATCCCCCCACCCCGACGACCCCCCCTCTTTCTCTTCCCCTTTCTCTCTCTTTTCCTCTCTTCTCTCTCTCTTCCCTCTTCTCTCTCTTCGCGGGGTTGACCCACCATCGGCCGCCCGGCGCCCCCTACCGAGTCACGAGCTTCCGAGTCAGCGAGTCGAGTTAGATAACAGGTCTCGGAGAGATTGAACTCGGTGGGTGGGGTGGGATAGGGGGACGCTGGGCGGCCGGGGGTGGGTCGGCCCTGCGAAGAGAGAGAAGAGGGAAGAGAGAGAGAGAGAAGTGAGGAAAAGAGAGAGAAAGGGGAAGAGAAAGAGGGGGGTCGTCGGGGGGGGGGGCGTGCCGGGGGGCCGGGGGGTAGGGGGAGGCCGAGGGAGGGGGAGGGGGGAGGGCGGGGGGGTAGGCTGGGGGCCGGGGGTGGGGGCCGGCTGGAGGGAGGAGAAGAGAGAGAAAGGGGAAGAGAGAGAGGGGAAGAGAGAGAGAAGAGAAGAGAGATAAAAGGGAAAAGAGAGAGTGAGGTCGCTAGCGGCCGGCCGGCAGGGGCTGCGGCCGGTGGTGGGGGGGGCCGGAGGTGGGTCGCCATGGGAGAGATGAGAAGAGAGAGAAAGGGGAAGAGAGAGGGGAAGAGAGAGAGAAGAGAAGAGAGAGAAAATGGGTCGCCGGCAGCTGGCCGGCCGAGCGGGGCTGGGGCCGGAGGTGGGTCGCTGATGTTCATCACCGGCGGCGAAAAGGTTGTCGACGACGGAGAATACTTGGGATGACAAAGTTTATATGAGGTAAGGTCTATGATAATAATAGTACACCCCTGATATGTCAACCGTTTGATTAAATCTAACGGTTAAAAAAGGGCTTTACCGGTAGAGTCATTTGGGAGAGACTGGTAGGGAGAGACTTTACCAGTCTCTCCCTATTTATTGTAGTCGACTTTTTTAAAAAAAAAAAAAAACTAATTCACTATATTTATTTTAAATAAAGAGTAAATTACTCATCTGATTCGTGAATTTTTAAGAAATATGACTATTAGTTTCTAAAATTGTTTTAATTAATAAGCCTCCGTTTGATAAACTATTTTAAACTCAAAATTTTTATCTTAATTTTTATCTTAATTTAAAAAATTAATAAAAATTATAATTAATTTTTAAAAAATTAATTAATTTAAAATTAAAAATTTTAACTCAAACTATAATACCAAACGGAGCTTAAGTCACCAAACTTCAAAAAAAAAAAAAAAGATGCAAGTCATTTCTTTTCAGTGACAGGAGGTTAAAAACTTGACGAAACTAGAGTTGATCTTAAATTTTGGTTGAATTTGCTAAATTATCCTTATCAAAATTATTAGCAAAAAAAAAAAAAAAAAAAAAAAAAAAAACCTCAAACATAACCGGCTCGCCAACGACACCTACCCTTCTGCTGTCGCAACCCCATGGAGAATCATCGCCCCCCCTCGAAATCACGCCCCCATGCGAGCCAACCCGAGCTGTCGCGCGAACCACCTGCTTCGCAAGCCATCGTCGCTGCTCGAGCCCCATGACGGATCCACGTCGCAGCGGCTCGCGAAGAGCACGGATCTCGTGCCGATCTCGTGACCCCCCACCCCCTGCCGCACACCCACCTCCTCCGCGGCTTATCACTACACCGATTGGATTCACAACGCCGTCGGAGAGCTGGGTTTGCGCCACCCGTTAGAGGGATGGATTAGCGCCGCCGTCGGCGAGGAGGGGTGGCTTGCCTTCCGTTGAGAAGAGTGGATTTTCATGCGGCGTATCCCTTGGCTCCTCAACAGCTTTCCCGCCAACCCTTGGATCTGTTTACTTTAAATTTAAATTTTTTTCCTTTTTGTTTTTTGTTTTTTAGGCTTTATTTTTAATTTTAATAATTATTTTTCAAAATAAATCATGTTCTTTTACCACAATACCCCCTAATTGAAGGCATGTGCGGGTTTAAACCGTCTTTTTCGAAACGTCCGTTAGTGTTTTGACCCTTTTTGCATTCTTTTTAATAATTTGGGGACCTTTTAATTAAAAAAAAAAATGGGGACGAAACAGTACATTTCTTAAAAGTTCAGAAACTACGGGAGCAATTTATCCTTAAAAAATAAATGAAGAGGAAGACAAATTCTCCACTAAAATTTTATTAAAAAAATAGAAAAAAAGGGAATTCATAATACAATCTTAATGACATTAAATTAAAAAACAATGAGAAACCACCCTTCACATACGCAATTGAACCCATACGAAAATTAGTTTAATTCATAAACTTTAAAACACTTTTCCCTTTGAACATAAAATTCAAAGGCATTATTCTTTTTAAATCAATTATCATCATGCTTGGTACTATATTGGTCTCTATAATATGAATTACAATTTGATAATTCTCAAGAAAAGATAATGTAATTAAAATGATATATGATGTCTCAAGTCCAAGCATTGAGTGCACGATGCAGAGCTGCTGTGATTACTATGCGATTAAGTTATGTGATCTCTAGAAACTTGGGTGCTAACTTTCCAATGAGAGAGTGTGCATATTCTTATTTTTTCTCTCAAATCAAATAAAAAACTCATTGGCGCCAAACATGAGGGAATGCTAGACGTTTGGTAATTTCCCATGGTGTGACGGGTGGTGCGTATGGCTGACCGGCGATTACTAGCGATTCCGGCTTCATGTAGGCGAGTTGCAGTCTACAATCCGAACTGAGGACGGGTTTTTGGAGTTAGTTCACTCTCGTGGAATCGCGACCCTTTGTCCCGGCCATTGTAGCACGTGTGTCGCCTAGGGCATAAGGGACATGATGACTTGACGTCATCCTCACCTTCCTCCGGCTTATCTTTGAACAAATTACTATTGAAAAAGATGAAAAAAAAAGTACTATATAGTAATATTGATATTAAATATTAATATTCAATTATTATATTATTATTAAATCAAATTTGATGAATATCTAAAAAATGAAAATGGAGATTTCCATTAATCTCCAAAATAATAGATAGGAATATTGGAATAGTCGCCTCAAAATGAATTTTCCCAATTCGTTTACCCATAACTATTCAATATCCTTATGAAAAGGTAATCACCGCGGAGCGTTTCCGCGGTCGAATCCATTTTAAATTTGATAAATGTATTGCTTGTGAAGTATCTGTTCGTGTCTACCCTATAGATCTGCCCGTCATTGATTGGAAATTAGAAACTGATATTTGCAAGTAATGATTACTTAATTACAGTATTCGTTTCTTTTTTTTTTTTTTTTCCTGCAATTACAGGCAAGTCCTAGAGCATGGATTGAACTGGGAAGTGAGTGTAACGCGAGTATCATGCTCTTCTCCCTTCATTTGGATCTTGCAGTGTTTTCATTTGATCAAATTATTCTCGAGTTGAAAGAGGGTTCCAACTCCTTGTATTGTTTCAAATAAATAAATAAAATGACAACTTACATTTTCCCCCTAAATTTTAAGCATTGTCATGAATGTCCTTCCGAACTTTAATTTGTAACATTCTTTTCCCTTAAACTTTAGAAAAGTTTACGAATTTTTCCACTTAATTAAATTTTTGACAAAATAATATACATAACACTTGCTTGAAGCTTGATTTATAGATATTAAATGTGAAATACTTATAATTAAGTTAAAAAAATAAATATTTAGAGTTGATTGTTATTTTTTTCTCATATTTCTCTTTTATAGGTAATTTCATTATTTTACATTTAATAAGTATAATGAGTGCCAAGAGTGATGCCAATATGTGTTATTTCATAATTCTATACCTAATATCCTCAAGTGATGCTTCCAACAAATGTTAAATGTACTTTTTTTTTTTATAAATATTTAATTGAAGGGGAAAATTCGTAAGCTATTCCAAAGTTCATTAGGAAAAATATGTTGCAAATTAAAATTCGGGAAGCATTTTATGACAAGACCTAAAATTCGGAGAAAAAGTGTAATTTGTCCTAAATAAAAATATAAGGGTGCCCATATATATATTAATAGTATTTTGAGTGTACGAAATAAAATCTGGTATCCACTTGTATTTTAATAAAGCATTAAAGAGACTTGTAACTTTAAGAGGCGGTTTGGGGTGATAATTAGAAATAGAGTCTTGAAAATATTTTGATTGGAGTTTAATGGAGTTTAATTTGAAAATATGAGTTTGGTTAGGAAAAAAATTTATTTGACTAAAAAATGTAAAAACTCGAAATGTATTTGAAAAAAAAATTTCAATATAAGTCTAACTTTGTTTCTTTTAAAATTGTATATAATTAAAAAAAAAAAGTCAATCTTATTTTAATTTGAAATAACAAATTAATGTGTTATTCAAGTATAAATTTGTTATAAATATCCGCAAAAGTGTCATTGAAAACCCAAAACTCTCCCACAAGCACGTTTGGAAACCAGACACGTACACCGTCTAAGACATCCCCAAACACCCCCTAATAAAGCTTAAAAAAAGGAAAAAAAAAAAAAAAAAAGATGACGACGACTTTTTGTAATTTGTTGAAAATATCAAACAATAACTAATGGGAGAAGATTAAAGTACTACAGTGCTTAACAAACTTGCAACGTTCAGTCCAAGTACTGGCTTCTAATCTTTCTGCGTGAGTATATATGAGGAGTATAATGAAGAACTCAAGCAACAAATATCTTAGCCTCCAAAAGCTTCTGGTAGTAATTTTACAAGGCTTCAAACTGTTCGTCATCTCTGCCATATTTACCGACGCAATCATCATCAAAGCTGCAGAATCGCTTCCTTATATTCCTCAGGACGCCATAACCATTGACTGTGGCTCTTCAAGAAACAGCACTGCTTTCGACCTTCGGAGTTGGAGCGGAGATGTCAACTCAGCATTTTTCCCCATACAAGGTCGAAATGAAGCTTCTATTGCCTCGGCTGTTCTTTGGTCATATACGTTAGAAGAGGATCCTGTCCCTCACGGAACTGCTCGGCTCTCGCACTCGGAGTTCACTTACACGATACCAGTAAGTACTCCTGGCCCGAAGTTCATAAGGTTTCACTTCTATTCCGATGTATACCAATACTTGGACCCCTCTAAGGCCGTCTTCTCTGTCAAAGTTGGTCGATTTACGCTCCTAAGCAACTTTAGTGTTTTTCTTAGTGCTCATGCTCGTGGCAGGAAAAGCATAGTGAAGGAATTCTACGTACCAATTGAGAAGTCAATTGTAAACATAACGTTCACTCCTGAATCTTCAGTCTCGGAGGCATTTGTTTTGATCAATGGAATTGAAGTCGTATCAACGCCGGCAGATCTTTATTTCCGGGATTCCGACGACGGAAATCATGGTCATGTACTTGTGGGACAAGATTCCTTCTATTACTTGAAAAACGACACCAGTCTGGAAACTATGTATCGGATTAACATTGGCGGAAAAGAGGTCATTCCAGCTGAGGACACAGGCATCTTCCGTCGTTGGGAGCGTGACGATATCTATCTGACGATACCAGGCCAAAGTCTTGGAGCTGCGAGTTTTATAAGCCCCCACAAGTTTACAGCTATTCCAGACTATATCGCACCGGTCAGCGTCTATGAGACTGCGCGAACGATGGGGAATGATAAAGAAATGAACAAGAAGTACAACCTTACATGG
The DNA here is from genome assembly GCA_025413025.1 of Ficus hispida. Lineage (NCBI taxonomy): Eukaryota > Viridiplantae > Streptophyta > Magnoliopsida > Rosales > Moraceae > Ficus > Ficus hispida. The sequence goes on from CM046365.1 coordinate 26,266,142, forward strand.
GAATTCCCTGTAGATTCTGGATTTTACTACATGTTAAGACTCCATTTTTGTGAGATTTTGGCGGAGATTAACAACCCCGGGGATCGATGCTTTCTTATTTTCATATCAAACGAAACCGCAGAGCTGGAAGCTGACGTCATCTATTGGAGCGGTGGCAAATATGTTCCTTATTTTAGAGACTACGTCGTCGCAATGTTTGGCCAAAATGGTGAAAGCAAACTAAACCTCTCTCTTGCACTGGAAGCCAACCCAGATGACTCGCTAACTATGTACTCCGACGCAATCTTGAATGGGGCGGAAATCTTCAAATTGAACAACAGCGGTGGCAGTCTAGTCCGTCCTGATTCTGATCTAAGTCCGCAGGTCCCACAACCTACTCAACAACATGTAATACAGAAGCATGTTCGAACAACAATTACTGTTACCTTTTCCGGCAAAGCCTTTGGCGTCCTTTTCCTCTTCATCATTTGTTTGTTGATTCTCCGAGCTTGTCGTAAAATCACGAAAATGAAGAACCTCTCAGGCTCTAGTGAAGAAACTATATGTGGGGACCTTTTTCATTCTCGTACACCCGTGTCCAAGCAGAGCGCCGGAGTCTCATCCTTGCCTTCTGATCTATGTCGTAACTTTTCGTTGGCTGAGATTCCAGCCGCCACCAACAACTTCGAAGATAACTCCATCGGGGTTGGAGGTTTTGGCCACGTGTACAAAGGGATGATCAACGATGGAGTAACCATGGTTGCGGTCAAACGGCTGAAGCCTCGTTCATCACAAGGGGTACAACGAGTTCAAGACCGAGATCAAATGAACCTAGCCACCTCTTATGCGGACTGTGGAGAAGAAGCAAACGAACCTAGCCGAGTGGGTCCGTTCTTGTCGTCAAGAGAGAAAACTTAATCACATTGTTAATCCGTATCTTTCGGGTAAAATTGCGTCCAAGTGTTTGGAGAAATTCGGTGAGATCGCAGTGAGTTGCATGTTTGATAATGGAGCGGAAAATATAAGATGAGAGATCTAGAGTTTGCGATGCAGCTGCAGAATAACGAGGAGGAAAATATAAGGCTTGGTGGGAAAGCCACTGTAATAAATAAAGATGGTACCATTAGATTTCAATGGAGTTGGGAAGACGAGTCTGGTTCTGTGTTCTCTGACATCAACGGTCTACATGGAAGATAAAACAAGTATGCCCTATTGCTAGGTAGTGCTCCTGATCATCGGTGGTAGGAGAAGACAGAAGGCTTGCAAACATACGTACGGATGGACAAGCTTTGTTTTTTATTTTTTTATTTTTTTATTTTTTTAAATATCATTTTGATGTATAGCTCAGGATCAAAATGTACGTGTCATCTGGTGTTGCTAATTTGTAACATATTAGATTCCAGTCGTATCGTTATTGAAGTACTACTATTAATGGATTTTTTTTTCCCCTTTCATAGTGATGATGAGTATTGAAAAGTTCTCACATTAATCTTATACATATTTTAATTGATGATAATTAAAAATTTGCTCTATATGTATAATTATATACTAAGGGTCTGTTTGATGTGGATAAGACAATATTGGATAAGATAGGAGTGGAGTGTATAAGAATAGGTAGGATTGAAATATAATTGGTGCTATCCCGTGTTTAATAATGTGCATTTATGATAGAAGGATTTTACTTTTTAATTAAATACAAGCAAACTTCAGGCAAAATAATAATAATAAAAGCAAAATATTAGCATTTTAATTAAATTCCAAACTTTTAGATCCAACTTTAATTTTTATTTTTTTTTCATTTTTTTAACAACAAAAATATAATATTATACTGACAAGTATACATAAATATAACTAATGCTAACTGATCTAACAATTCATATGAGTATTTATTCAATTTGAAAAATAAACGTAAAAAGTTGTAAATAAAATATTCAAACAAACAAGAAGTTATTATCCCAGGGGAAAAAAAGTAATAAAAAATTCAGCCACAACCCTATTAGTTCATAAGCCTGAGACTTTATATATATTTATGCAGATATATATATATATATACACACACACATATACATATATATATATATATACTTATCCTGTACTTTTCGAAGGGGATTTAGACATGGAATGTATAACTTTTTGTCCGGTAGTCTTTTAAAATTTTTGTCCAAACAAAGATATTAGAATCTTATCCTAGTCTTATCCTCTTATATCCTCCCTAATCCCACACACCAAACAGGCTCTACCAGTGTATACGTGTGTGTATAAGGGCCATAAAATATATGCAAGAATTGGTTTCATTCTCTTACAAGGACATTGATGTGCTATATGGTTATGATTATCTCAGTAAACATCCTTTTATCTAAATTGTTTGCTGCAATTATACCTAATTTAAGTAAGTAATGTGAATAGTTTAGTATATATTTTACTGTATTATATAAATGCATGGTATTATCATGTATCTACTACTTCTTGCCGACCTGCCTTAAAAGCTTTAGAGAGATTAATTTATTAATCTGGTTTCTTGTAGTACAATATTATCTTTCGTCTGGTAGTAACTAGAGGTATTTTTTACTTCTCTCAAAAAAACTCAGACTTTAATGGGTTTTGCTCACTCTTTGTTAACTTTTAGCTGAAACTTATAATTCTCCATCTACTCAAGTGAAGTTCGTCGATTGTCAGTTTTCATTAATCAATTCGTATATTAATTTTGGTTTTTATAAACGTTGTCAGTGTGTTTATATGATGGAGAGGTGATCAGAAGAAAAAGAACTAGTATTTAAGAAACTAATAGCACGATATTATAAATCTAGAGCTTAACTTTGGTCCAGCCCAAGAGCAACTCTTCTAAGCCCACTTTTCTTTTCATTTTGGATGTTCACAATTGGGTTTTTCGTTTGTTCCTGTTGAGAAACCGTAGACACAACTGCAATCACAAGACAAGTACGTATACACATTTTTTATATCTAGTACCTGTAAATGTGTTTCAGAACGATACTTATACATATATTTGTATGTTTTCATGTTACATGTGTATCATAATTAAAGCACGGCCATGAGAATCATTCGAACGCTTTTAAAATAAATGTTTATTATTATTATTATTAGCAGCACTCTATGCTGATCAATTTAAGATCATGTAGCTAACCTACTGGCCAATTGAGGAGATTTAGGTGGTAAACGATCAGGCAGTTACTGGTAGTCAGGTAGTTCCTTATTATCGGGTAGTTATGCTAGTCTCTCCAATAGTCAGGTAGCATATGTATGAAAGTTTTTGCTTCAAAGTCATGATATATGAATATGAAAGCTAATTTTTATTATGAAAATGAATTATAGAAGTACGAATGATTTACGTATAAAAGAATAAACATTTACGTTATAGTTTTTACTTACTGAGCTCTAACTCATTATAATTCTTATAATGAAGGTTAGTTCAGAATAAATGTAGACAATAAAATTCTTATAATGAAGGTTATAGTTTATAACAAATGTAAACAATAAAATTCTTATAATGAAGGTTAGTTCATAACAAATGTAAACGATAAAAGGTTGACAAAGCTGCTCCAATCCCATTGTACTAGAAGAATTTGAAATCTATTTTGAAGACTTGCTTTCTAGAAATTTAATTAGGATTTTGTCTTATCTATATATGTATGTTTAAAGAACGAGGATTTCCTAGAATTATTTCAGTTAAACTTTAATTTACGTTTTTTTTTTAATGTTATTCGATGACAAGTGTAAATTTAACTATGATTTTACATTAAGCATTGGACAGTGGATAAAGCAGATTAAACTTTATTGCCCTCAATTTCGTTTAATACAGGAGTTTGCAAAAAACTGCAATAACACCTAGCTCCTGTCCTACATAAACGAAATTAAAAAACGACACAAGACAAGGACATTTTGAAAAGAAATTTCTGCAAAAATAAATTGATAATATCATAAGAAATTAACTAATTACATATTAAATGTGTTGTTTTAGTAACCACTAATATATCATACGAATTGGTGAGATCATGTCTCGTATATTTTCATGAAACCAATACTTAACAGTAATTGAAAACAAACTCCATAATTATTCCATTTAATTGCTCGAAAATAATATGCTTTAAGGAAAAATAAGTCTATGGCGTAACTCTATTAATTTTTGAATAATCATAACTACTAAATTTTACTTTAACAGCGTATTAAAATAAGAATTCTATTTTCGTTAGGTTTTTTTTTTTAATACATCCTCATTTACTTCACTGAAATGTTTATTATTACTTTCTTCATCAATTTGTAGACGAATCCATAAAATACATGTCACCAAATCCTTCACACTATGGCACATGAAATAATTAAAAATAGAATAAAAGTATTTAAGTTTGCATATTATTTTTCCAAACACATTTTAAATTTTTGTATTATTTTTATATTACATAATTTTTTCAAAAGTTTTTTTTTCCTCTCAAACACACATTTTCAACTTAATTTTCAAAACATCATCTCCAGATTCCCCAAGCCCTCAGTTTTTTTTTTTTTTTCAACTTTTTAGGTTGGGTTTGACATGCCTATTGTCCATGTCATCACTGTTTTGTAAACGCCACCGTACACAAGCCTAAGCCTAAATGTTTTTAAATGTAACGTTTTTTAAACTAGTTACTGATTAACATATTCAGGATTTATTTGCTAGCTTAAGGGACATACATGAAGGAAAATAGAAAGAAAAATAAAATAAAAAAATTCAGCCCTGTATGTATCAACCTTTTATTTTTTAGTTGACAAGAATTTCATTACGAGCGCAAAAAGACGAACACAAAAGCATCTTTGCAAAACATCTGCTCCAAAACAGGGTAAAAGAAGCAAAAACGCGTGAGCCAAATTTTGACCAAACAAATAACAGGGATCTTGATTATCATTAAAAAAAAATAGTGTTATTAATTGAAAGTTCTACTTAATTTATATGTTATTAATTATTTTAAATTTTGTTTAAGTTTATTTAAAAGTTAAGTGTTTTAGAATGAATTTTCACATTTTACTTTAATTTTCATTGATATTGATATTTCCGTAAAATCTAAGGGCCTATTTGGTATTGTATTTTATTTGTTTTAAAAATGATTTTGTTTTCTATATGAAGAAAGAAATGAAAATGCTTTGAGAATGATGTTTTTAAAATTGTGTTTAATTATGTTTTTAGAGATATTGATTTTGGTATAAGAAAAAGGTAAATTGTGTTTGAGTTTATTTTAAAATATATATTTAGTTATATAACCTTAAAACATGAAAACGAACACGAGAAAACAATTTTTTAACTTGTTTTCATTTCTTTCACAAAAAGTTTTTCTCGTATCTTTTTTTTCTTTCCATCTTTGTCCTCTTTTTAAAGTTTCGTATAATTTTAATATACCGCGTTGAAAATATTTATTTTCTTCTCATATATCTTATTAAAATAAATTTTCTCAAATAAATCCCCGCTTAAATTTTACACGTTTTTAAAAAATACAAGAAAACAAATACTCATGTTGCAACTTCAAAACTGCATCTATATAAATAAATAAACACACAGCACTACGAAAAGGTTGATTTAGACTCGATACCACACATCTTTGGACTTTACACACATATGATTATAGGCACTATCTCAGGTAGTACTCATCAAGTTAATTTGTCAAGTTGAATTTGGGGGTCCATTTTATTTTATTTTTTAAACAAATAATACCGCAGTTTGTCAATGACTTGTATAATTAGCACAACTGTTGCACTTTGTTTACAACCTAATTGAGTTGTCGTTACTCTATTATATCCCCGGCCCACCCCCATTTATTTTTGTTCCATTTTCATTATCTTTTTTTTTTTTTTTTATCTACCTCACACTTTGTTTACATTATTGAATTTCTGACTTCATTATTATAATCGACACAACACGATCACTAAGTGATTTAATATATTTTATTCTATGAAAAAAAAAAAATCAAATTAGTTGTATCCTCATGTCACTGTCTCAGAGCCTCACGATCCCATGTGATTATGTAGACCATGGTCTCTGATGCAATAGTTTATTAGAATCTTATCCTAACGCCTACTAAGTCTATGTTCATAAAAACTTCCACTACAAAGTACATTGTTTAGAAATGAAATTTTAATGTTGAAGTCGATTGACTTTTCAAAAACTAGTTATAGTTATTATTGACTTTTCAAAAAAAGATAAAAACTCTAAAGTATAATTTTTAAATTCAAAACCTGATAACCAAACAAAGCGATGCATTATTATGCATGTGACAATCTTTTTTGAACCCGTAATTATGATAGTACTTTGTTAATCGTCATGTCACGAACATAGATAGTAGTTGGAATGCAACAATTGATGGGTGAGACATTACGTTGATTAAACTTTGAATTTCATTACAATTTTGCTTATCGTATAACGATTCAAATGAGAATTCAAATTTTGTTTAAGGCGTACACCTAGCTAACTAGCTCTGCCAAATAGTTGTTTGGATCAGTACTAGAAGTTCTTGTTATATTTTATTTTGAAAACATAATAATAGCCAAAAGATTTTTAAATTTTTTTTTGAGCTCTGGATTAGTAAAGTGGTTATATTTAGCGATAAAACAACCTAATTATCATTTTGAATTGGTTGAATCTCTTTGTTTATATATAGAATAAATAGAATCTATAAATTACTTTCGGGTATACGCATAAATGAGTACCATAAGTTTTTTTTTTTTTACATCAACCACAATGGAAGAGGATCATATATAGTAGACCTAGTTAGGATATTTTAGATATTTACTGGCTGAAATAAAAGTGTTATAAATTACTTTTTTGGTATATAATATATACACACAACTTATTACTTAATAGTAATTAAATGTCAAATTTAACTTTTTTTTTTTTTTTGGTTGGTTATGCGTTTTCGATTAAGTTTCTTTTAATTTTCCCTTTACGGAGACAAACTCTGCCACATTATAAATGGAAAATATTTAAGTGGAAAAGTAGGCAAATCTGTGAGATTAATCCTTGCATAAATTACAATACAGGACAAAAAAAAAAAAAAAAAGAAGAAGAAGAAAAAACGCAACATAATAAGTAGTATTCAGAAGAACAGGGGGAGCGTAAATTATGGCTGAGACAATATTATTTAGATATATTTGTTTAGACAATTAAAAATACAAGCTTTTGAACCAGAAGAACTTCTCCACATTTAATCAGTATACCTAAGATCGAGGGAGACGTGGATAGGAAACAAACGCAGACCCAGAAACCGAAAGGAGAAGAAGAAAAAGAAGAAGAAGAA
>CM046365.1:26273494-26294136 GCA_025413025.1 Ficus hispida
ATTATAATCGACACAACACGATCACTAAGTGATTTAATAATATTTTATTCTATGAAAAAAAAAAAAATCAAATTAGTTGTATCCTCATGTCCACTGTCCAGAGCCTCACGATCCCATGTGATTATGTAGACCATGGTCTCTGATGCAATAGTTTATTAGAATCTTATCCTAACGCCTACTAAGTCTATGTTCATAAAAACTCCACTACAAAGTACATTGTTTAGAAATGAAATTTTAATGTTGAAGTCGATTGACTTTTCAAAAACTAGTTATAGTTATTATTGACTTTTCAAAAAAAGAAAAACTCTAAAGTATAATTTTTAAATTCAAAACCTGATAACCAAACAAAGCGATGCATTATTATGCATGTGACAATCTTTTTTGAACCCGTAATTATGATAGTACTTTGTTAATCGTCATGTCACGAACATAGATAGTAGTTGGAATGCAACATTGATGGGTGAGACATTACGTTGATTAAACTTTGAATTTCATTACAATTTTGCTTATCGTATAACGATTCAAATGAGAATTCAAATTTTGTTTAAGGCGTACACCTAGCTAACTAGCCTCTGCCAAATAGTTGTTTGGATCAGTACTAGAAGTTCTTGTTATATTTTATTTTGAAAACATAATAATAGCCAAAAGATTTTTAATTTTTTTTTTGAGCTCTGGATTAGTAAAGTGGTTATATTTAGCGATAAAACAACCTAATTATCATTTTGAATTGGTTGAATCTCTTTGTTTATATATAGAATAAATAGAACTCTTATAAATTACTTTCGGGTATACGCATAAATGAGTACCATAAGTTTTTTTTTTTACATCAACCACAATGGAAGAGGATCATATATAGTAGACCTAGTTAGGATATTTTAGATATTTACTGGCTGAAATAAAAGTGTTATAAATTACTTTTTTGGTATATAATATATACACACAAACTTATTACTTAATAGTAATTAAATGTCAAATTTAACTTTTTTTTTTTTTTTGGTTGGTTATGCGTTTTCGATTAAGTTTCTTTTAATTTTCCCTTTACGGAGACAAACTCTGCCACATTATAAATGGAAAATATTTAAGTGGAAAAGTAGGCAAATCTGTGAGATTAATCCTTGCATAAATTACAATACAGGACAAAAAAAAAAAAAAAAAAAAAGAAGAAGAAGAAGAAAAAACGCAACATAATAAGTAGTATTCAGAAGAACAGGGGGAGCGTAAATTATGGCTGAGACAATATTATTTAGATATATTTGTTTAGACAATTAAAAATACAAGCTTTTGAACCAGAAGAACTTCTCCACATTTAATCAGTATACCTAAGATCGAGGGAGACGTGGATAGGAAACAAACGCAGACCCAGAAACCGAAAGGAGAAGAAGAAAAGAAGAGAAGAAGAAGAAAACTAAAATCGAAAATAGAAACCAAACGCGTTAGCCATGGAAAGTCGGAAGAACAATTTACTATGCATTAGTAGGGCAATTGCGATTGTACTGGCCGCAATTGTTTCTGTACTTGGTTCCCGCCGAGCCCGTGCAGGTACTCCCGGTACTCCCGCAACCGCCGGCACATTTAGAATTCTGTGCACAAGTTGTGGTCCCACCTGCACCGGCGAGGATTCGTCGGCTGTTTTCAGAAGGCATCTGGAGCTCCAGATCCGGGTCCTGTTGGGCGATGAGGCATTCGTCGGCGCTGCCGACGCAGATGGAGGCTGTGGTGGCTGTGCTGTTGCCGACGCTCTTCAATGAGGCTGTATCAGTAGTAGCTCCGCACTGATGACTTGTGTGGAGTGCAATCACCATCGTCACCACCGCCGCCACTGTGATAAAGATCTGCCTCCGCATTAAAAGTTCCATGATTTTTTTGTCTCTCCTTGTTATGGTTTCAAATGGAAAATCCTCTTTCTCAAAAAAAAAAAAAAAAAAAGGAAAATCCTCTGTTTACTGTTTCCGCTTCTTAATGTACTATGTCTCTGCTCAAATACATGACAAATCTAAAATACTCGAGAATAGTTTGGGGCTTCTTTTTTTTTTTTTAATTTTTTTTTAAATATTGGAGAGGTAGTTCTTTGATTGGCCCTTTCTGCAAGTGCGACTAAATTAATATATCCTAGTTTCAATCATTACTTGGCAACTTTCAGTTGGTAAGAAGTTTTTCCTTTTTTTTTTTTTTAAAAGAGGAGTAGGAACTTCCAATTGGTTGAACCATTATGTGAATTTGCAATTTGTTGTTTTTTAGTATAGGAATTTTGTGATTAACATGCTGAAGTCTTTTTGTTTTTCGGATTTCTTTGTGGCGGGTTTTTGAAATTTTGGTTATGTGTGTGTGTGTATATATATATTTTTTCATTTGTGAAATATTTAACCAAACATGTTGACGCGTTTGAGATTTTTGTTTGGAAATTAATGTGATAATATATATGCTGGTTCATTATTTGTGAATTTTGTGTAGGTTTAAAATTTTTTTATGTTAATTGTGTTAGCTACGATAAAATTAGGATTTGTTGAAATTTATGGGAAGTGAATAATTTTTATAAATTTTTGTTTGTTTGTTTGAGAACTATGATCGATTTATGTTTGGGGTAAGTTTGACTTACATATTTAGAGTTGTTTGTATAAGATTTGGGGTTACATTGAGACAATAAATTATTATCAAGTAATGTGATTAAAAAAGAGTCGGAAAAAAAATGTAAGAAAAGTAACTAAATTAATTAATTTATTTAAAAAACGTAACATATAGTTAATTTATGATTGGTTTGTTATAAAATAAGTTTTGGAGCAGCATTATAATAGAAACAGTAATGTAATAATAATTACACAAGGATTGGCTGTTCATTTGTTCGGTTGACAATGATAATGATGTGAAATATGAATTAGGTTATTTTCCTATTCCCATCTCTATCTCTATCCTTACCTAAAAAGAGGTAAGGACGAAGTCAAAGAATCTCCACTATGGGATGGCTTAACCTTATCGATCCCAATCTCCACCGTGATACTTATCGTCAATAAAAATTTCAATATGAAATAAACGAAAGGTTGAATTTCATCTTAAATTCAATTCAAATTTAACATTTTATGTTACAAGCCAAATTCAAAAAAATATAGGGAACACTATTAGAACTAGGATTAGTGTTAAATATATTTTTGAATAAAATATGTATATATATATATATATATTTGCAAAAATATGTTTAACAAGGTGTGAAGTATTATTGGAGCATTGGATTATCATCAATGTATACTTTTGTTTCCACTCATCTACCACTGTTTGAGCAGATGCTTCCCTCTCGAAAGAACGCTCCCTTATGATGTATTTTTACATCCCACAGCTTCGGTGTATCGCTTAACCTCATTTATCTTCGATACGAGCACTTAATCAATGAGATAACGTGTACTCTTTCAAGGGCGCCGCCTGCTTCTAGAATATGCATATATTAAAGTTGAAGCATGCAAATTGCAACTAAAAACATTGAAATCTTTAGAAGAAAATGTTTTAAAATAAATGGCAGGTGGACAGGTTCAATCCGCTAATAGAAAATCTAGTTGCCCCTACGCATCAAAGAAACAGACAGATTTAAGGTCCATTCAAATAAAGACGGATAATGACGTGTCCTCAGGGAGCAGAGTGGGTGGATCTAGACAGTTTGGCATTTTTTATGCACAATATATTAAAGTTAGGTGTGTTGTCACTCTTTCCCCAGGTCAAAGCGGTTCAGGGGCTGTGGAGAGGAAGACGAATTAAGAAGCACAAACTAGTTTATTGGTTTTCATGTTTTTTTCATCAAGACCTGTTCACATAGAGCAGCGCCTATGTATATATCAAAAGAGTTTCTTTTGCTTTAACCCCCAAAAAAAAAAAAAAAAAAAGTCCTCTTGCACTGCAAATTGTTAAAAAATATAATAATTTCGGTCATGGATAGTTGAACAATGTTTTTGGTTTCTGGAGGGTTGGAGAGTTGTAAATACCTAGCTAGAGAGGTTTGCTTTCACAGTGACTACCAGAGGCATTTTGTGTCATGCATTGTCGTAATCTCCAATCGATAATTCTCATGATCCCCTTCTTGCTCTCCCTCATCTTTCACGTTTTCATCTTTCGTACCACGGATGGACAGCCGCTTCCTTACATTCCTGAGGAGAACATAGCTATTGACTGTGGCTCCGAAGGAATCAAGACGCTACCCAGCAATCGGACCTGGGATGGAGACGTCAACTCTAAACTATTTCCCTTGGAAGATGGCCAAAACAAGGAATCAATTATCACTTCTTCCTCAGCTGTTGACCAGTTACAAGTGGAAACGGACGCAGTCCCTTACGGTACTGCACGGCTCTCCCTCTCCGAATTTACCTACAAGATTCCGGTGACCCCGGGCCCAAAGTTCGTCCGCTTGCACTTCCTGGCAACAGCATACCAAAACTTTAACCACTCCAACTCCACGGCCTTCTTCTCCGTCAAAGCCGGCCAATTCACTCTCCTCAGCAACTTTAGCGTTTTTCTCACCGCTGATGCTATTGGCACAAGAGAAGTAGTTAAAGAATTCTGTGTAGTCGTGAACGAGTACTCTAATCTGAGCATATCGTTCTCTCCAAGTCCTTCAACTCCGGAGGCGTTTGCTTTCATCAATGGTATCGAAGTGGTATCCATGCCCGCGGATCTTTATTATCCGAACTCCACGACTACTGGCCTTAGATTTGTGGGAGAGAATAGTTTCTACCACTTGACAAACCACAGCGCTCTTGAGACAGTGTACCGGATAAATGTGGGAGGATTCGATATTCCTTCAGGAAGTGACACAGGTCTGTTTCGGAGTTGGTATGAGGATGACGCCTACGTGACAAACTTGGGATATAGTCTTTCACCCATCGAAACTTCCGCTGTTCTCAAATTCATAGATGTTCCAAAATATACCGCACCCGAGGATGTGTATCGGACTGCACGATCTTTGGGGAGAGTAAACAGAAGCTTAATCGAAAGCTACAATCTCACATGGGAGTATCCTGTACATGCAGGATTTTATTACTTGGTAAGGTTTCACTTTTGCGAGATTGTTAAGGAGATAACCGCGATTAGTGATCGAAAGTTCTACATCTTCATAGCAAATCAAACCGCAGAGACGTTAGCCGACGTGATCGCGTGGAGTGGAGGTCAGTACGTTCCGTATAAAAGAGACTACGTGGTTCCCATGTTTGGCAAAGTTGGAGAGAAGACACTAAAGAACCTCTCTATCGCTCTGCACGCAAACCCGGAATGGATATCGAAGTATGCCGATGCAATTTTGAACGGCCTGGAGATTTTCAAATTGAATGATACCAACGGCAATCTTGCTGGTCCCAATCCTGACCCAATTACGCATTTGCCATCTCCTAGCCCGCAAGAGGAGAACAAGGGGAAAAGTAATAGTCGAACCGCAATCATAGCAATTGTCTCCGGCGTAGTTTCCGGCGTAGTTATACTCTTCGTCCTTGGTTTCATCGTTTTTCGGCGAGCGAGAAAAGTCAAAGACGCAGGCTCTAGCGACGGAACTACTTGGTGGGGCCTTCTTTCGTTTACCTCGACCAAGTCAAGCAAGACACGAGGCTCATCTTCTTTGCCGTCCGATTTGTGCCGCTACTTTTCATTGGCTGAGATCAAAGCCGCCACCAACAACTTCGATGATGTTTTTATCATCGGAGTGGGAGGTTTTGGCAACGTGTACAAAGGCTACATCGACGGTGGGACCACCACCGTTGCTATCAAACGACTAAAGTCCGATTCATCACAGGGGGCACACGAGTTCAAGACAGAGATTGAGATGCTCTCTCATCTCCGCCATCGCCATCTTGTCTCTCTAATTGGCTACTGCAACGAGGACAGTGAGATGATCCTCGTCTACGACTACATGTCCCGTGGCACTCTCCGAGATCATCTCTACAACACGGAGAAGCCACCGTTGACGTGGAAACAACGGCTTGACATTTGCATTGGAGCCGCACGTGGGCTCCACTATCTCCACGCCGGCGCAGAGTACATGATCATCCACCGCGACGTGAAGACCACCAACATTTTACTGGATGAGAAATGGGTGGCAAAGGTCTCCGATTTCGGGCTCTCGAAAATGGGCCCCACAACTATGTCCAACGCCCACGTCACCACAGTGGTGAAGGGCAGTTTCGGGTATCTAGACCCGGAATACTACAAGCGTCAGCAACTGTCGGAAAAGTCTGACGTGTACTCATTCGGCGTCGTTTTGTTCGAGGTTCTCTGCGGTAGGCCACCGATAATGCGCAACGCCGAGAAGAGACAAGTCAGCCTCGCCGAGTGGGCCCGGAGTTGTTACCATAACGGGACGCTTCATCAGATCACAGATCCCAATCTGACGGGCAAGATTGCGCCGGAGTGTTTGAAGAAATACAGTGAGATTGCCGTCAATTGTATGCAAGATAACGGGACGGATAGGCCGTCAATGAAGGACGTCGTGTGGGGCTTGGAGTTCGCAATGCAATTACAGCAAAATGCGGAGGACAACGGCAGGATTGTTGGGGCAATAATGGAGTCTAAGGGTGAAGAAAGCGTGGCTTTCATGAATAATAAAAACGACAGCGAGGAAACATTTTCTTGTAGTTGGGAGATGCCGTCGGAGTTGAAAAGTAGTGGGGTGACTAAGATCAGCAGCTCCGAGCAAGATTCCACTACGAACGAGTCCATTAAAGGAATGTCTGGGGCTGTGTTCTCTGAGATCAATGATCCCAAGGGAAGATGAATAAAGTAGGCTAATACAACAACTAGCGACCTTAATATATATATTTGATTTATTATATGTTGAGTAATTTCAGTATCCTGTCAGTTTTTTATCTTTGGTTCAGGAATTGGGATCGGGCCTATCATAGAAGATACGTGAAATTCATATGTTCTACTATGAAAATTATAGGTTAAGCTGTAAAATCGTGAGATTAATGTAACGCACTTTCTTGTTCCAGATTTTTGCTTGACAATGTGATGAAGGATAACATAATAACAATTAAAAAAAAAAAAAAAAAAGAAGCTATTTCAGCATTGAATCACCTTTCCTTTTTTTTCCTTAAAAAAAAATTATTGGCTGAAAATTGAGATGGCTGAAAACCAAACACGAAAGCAGGCTTGCCAAACCGCAGCGCCCAACGCATGAGCCACCTACGACCAAACAGACCACCGGGATCCTAAGTGTAGTCACATAAAAATATTTGTTAATTCAATAATTATAATCCGTTTAGATTATAGATCACAATTAAATGTAAAATTTGAATTGTGCATTTAAATGAAATAGTATTTTGAAAATTTTTATTAAATAGAACATTTGAACAGTAAATATTTGAGAAAGTAAAAATTTATTTTTGATTTCCGAGTTGAATTATATGAAATAGTTAAATATTTAAATAAATTCATTTAACAATTGATCAAACAAATGTTTATGATTATTATATAATAGTTCATTCAAACGTATATTATAAAGATTATAAAATAAATATTTTTCATTTTGGTGAAAAACGCGGGAAATCAATGCTCGAGATCAAAGAGAGAAGATTTACAGAAATAATAGAAATGCATATTAGATAAGCACCAATTAACTCACCAGAAAGATCAAGTACCCCTCAAAGTCTTTTCTCGTATATATATTTTTTTAAAGTGCCCCAAAGTTTAAGCTTAAAAAAAAAGCCATATTACTGGCCTGCTAGGGAATCTTCTTAATTTATTACATGCCAGTCCGCGTCCGCTGCATGTAGTCTAAAAGTCAAGTTTTTTTTTGTTTGTCCTTTTATTATCATTATTTTTTATTTTAGTGAAAGTCATTGTCGTGTTAGCAATAAAACAAATTATGAATTTGGCAAAAGAAAAGTCATTGTGGAATATAAGAAATGCTTCAATAGTATTGTGCAATTTGCAGAGACTTATCATATTAAATTGGTCAACATCAATGACCTACCACTCACTTTTAAAGGAGAATTTTTAATGTTAAGAGTCTTAAAGCAAATCTTTTCCAAAACAATAAAAATAAAAAAAAAGAATAAAGATTGTTTGGTAGCAAAGGGTCTTCAAATTTGAGGATCTAAAACAATGATGTTGAAGGCGTGTATTATTGTAGACCAACTTGAACTAATTATTATGATTAATTTTGTATCATAAGATTACATCAAAACTAGTGGTCGGCCCAACCATATGCAGTAAGATTCGAGACAATTATTTGGATCGACTGTTTGCAGCTTTGTTTCGTGGACAACAACTTGACAGGAGCCCATTAAACCCCTAAAGCTAAAACCTTTCCATTTCAAAGAAAGAAAAGAAAAAACAGGAAAGCCATAATCAAACAAAAAGAAAAAGGAAAAAAAAAAGAAAGAGAAAAGCTTAAGAGATTTCGTAGTTTCTCTGTGTGTATAAAGTTTCTAGTCATAAAAATAGAATTATATATGAAATTACTATTATAATATCCTTCCAATCACATTCTGTTAACTCAATAATCATAAAAAAATTTAAATAAATATGTATTAAAAATTAAAGAAAAAGGAAATTAAAAAAAAATTAACTTGACTTGACAGTATACTTATATTTAGATTATGAGGAGAGACAATTCACTAATAAGAAGTACTATCAGCAAGACTTTATATAAATACAAATTACAATCATAATAATTGGGTAGGTTAGCAAAAATTATCAAATCTCCTTAAGCCAAGATACTTTTTTAATATGAAAAAGAATACTTATAAATACAAAGCTCCTAATAAAGGTAATTATACATAAACATAGTAATTTTGGATTCTTAAATTGTTCTTTTCGTTTATTTTCCTATGAACTTGAGGGGCTTAATAACTTAGTGTAGTTTGTGAGAGTAAAATTTTCGATATTAATATTTTTTTTCCTGGTATATTTACACTCTTCCGGTTCATTTATATGGATCAATTACATAAATACTATTGTTTCTTGTGAAGTTTGAAAAATAAGATTCTACATATCTTGTTCCAATTCAAAATTAGTGAAGAGCAGACCTTTCTTTAGGTAGTTTGATGTGTTATTAAACGTATCAAGATTTATTTCTAGCAAAAAAAAAAAAAAAAAAAAAAAAAAAAAAAAAAAAAAACCTATCAAGATTTATCGTAATATACTTAATCAAAATGACACCTCTAAGGCTCTAACTGAATGAACAGCTGATCATCACTTTCCATCTTTAACAAATTGAATATAATCTCCCCTCGTAAAAGCTTATAAATACATACCCGCGCATATAACAATGTTCATGTATTTGCTATTCAATTATACAAGCATCATTAAACTCGTTGTAATGCTGAGAACACCACCTTTTCATCATTCACCATCTTTAATAACATTTATTTATTAATTTTTTAGTTGATCAAAGATTGGCGTAAGACTGAGATGATAAGTAAGTTTTAGATTAACTAATTGGGTACTTTTGACTTATTATTTTGTTGGTTTTCAATTTGTTTTTAGGTTCTTTCACTTCGTTTTATTCTCTTTTGTAGGATTTAGGTAAAAAGGTGGATTCGTTGATTTTCGGCGCGATTGGAGCTAAAATGGAGCATTTGGGATGCTTTGGTATGAAGATCGAGTTTTGAAGAGTATTGGGCACCTACGCATCAATTTTATGGGGCCTAGGCGCTTGAATCGAGTTTTCCAGTAAAAAAACCCGAGAGCTTAGGGTCTAGGCGTTGTTTCGGTAATGCCTAGGCGCCAAAAGAGACTTCCGTCTACCT
This sequence comes from Ficus hispida, assembly GCA_025413025.1. Lineage (NCBI taxonomy): Eukaryota > Viridiplantae > Streptophyta > Magnoliopsida > Rosales > Moraceae > Ficus > Ficus hispida. The sequence continues at coordinate 26,283,211 of CM046365.1, forward strand.
ACCAGTTTAGGGCCTAGGCGCAGAAAAAGAGGGCCCAGGCACAAATCATGAATACCAGTTTAGGGCCTAGGCGCAGAAAAAGAGGGCTTAGTCGCTAATGCGGGATTACGCAAGATTCGTTTTGATTCTCCAAATTTGAAATTTAAAATTTAAATATTTCAATCATTGGTTATAAATAGAATCTTTTTAGGGTTCCAAAAGAGGAGAATTTTTTGCAGAAAAGGAGACGAGTGAAGGAGAGGAAAGCATTGGTGACTTGGAAAAGAAGATTAGCAATTCCGGAGACGGATCGTAATAATTCCGATTCATAAATCAGTTCTTTTCCTTTTCTCATCATGTTTAGAACATTATTTAGGATTTTGTTTAGTTTCATTATGAACTAAATTTCTTTTCTAGGGCTACGATGTAGCCGGATTATGATTGTTCAAATTCACTATGGTTTAATTCAATTTTGATGTTTATTCATATCTATGCTGAATGTTTAATCTATTCTTAATGCTTGTGAAAGTGTGCGCGCCATTTCCCATTGATTTGTGATTTAATTTGAAACTGAGAAGTGATAGTTGAATTAGACTTTGATTAAATACCATGAGATTGTCATAGGATAGAGATATCTACGAGGCTTATGTGATACTATGAATTTCTTGTTCCTAATTGTTGGGATCTAAATGTGCCCTAAGGATAGAAAATCAATGTTAGGGATTTTCTAGAAATATGACATTTTGATATTAATAAGAGGAGGTTATTCATGTTTAATAAGTTGTGTCCTATTTACTTTCATTTGTTGATTATATTTTTAAGCAAACATAAAATACTTCTTGACTATTGGTAATATATCGGATTACCATATGTATACGGGGTATACATAGAAGATATGGTAATTTGATAACAGTCAAAATAATAGTCCGCAATCGATGAAATAAGATTTGGGGATCTTATTCATGATAAGATTGTAAAGATTGCCTACTTCCTTGGAGGGATGATTTGTCTTGACCATCAGATAGGTTCCGAGTGGAAACTTTAATGTATACCAGTATTGAGGTATGACATTGGACTGGACCTAAAGTGTTAATTGATTCGGTTTAATAATTCCATTTATAAGAATCAATGACGCTTTAATTATCATCCTGTATTAATCTTAATCCTGAAATGATTACTTGAGTTCGTATCCATGACTTATGTACTTTAATACACTACAGGTGAGACACTGTTATTTTATGGTCAATATACTTGTGTTTTGGGTGCATGACTTATGGATAGAGAAATCAAGATTCATAGATATGGAATCTATAGCTATCTTAATGATAGTACTTGTTATCTAGTTAAAAGCATTATTCAGGGATTAAAAGATAGTATAACAAGATCTTGGTCATCGGTTTACTTTGTGTTCTCTGATGGTTTACCAATTGTATGGTTTTATAATTGGTGGTTCTTTCAATAGAGAATAATGGAACTTTAAGTTAAAATGATTGAAAAGGTAAAACGGAAAAAGTCCTTAATTCAATCATGGATAACATATGGGGATTAAGCAAGCGATGAATAAATCATGGAAGACGCACTGCGTGAGAGAGCTTCGTAATATGGTATGTAAACAGGAGTTTAGCTTCAAACTTATAGTGGAATAGTTTTGAAGTTGATAATTAATAAATAATTAATCTGGGATTAATTTTTCACAATTATAGGAGCCTCTTTACATATTTCCATCGGGTCCCTCTATTAACTCATATAGTTCCATATAGCGTCTCGGGATTTGTTCCTAATGAGATCGGTACATTTAAATGGAATTTTGTAATGTCTATTAAGACATGTACTTTCTAACATGCAATCTGGAAAATGATTGGACATGTAGGATTGGTGTAGATAAATAATATGATTTGTCAACATGTGATTGGTTGATTTGAATTTTAGAAATAAGATTGTGTTTGAATTATATAATTTTGGAAAACAAAGTTTTTCTCTCCTAATCTAAATATGGTGCACGGTTTTTAGATTGGTGGAGGGAAGAAAATTTTGTTTCAAAATTGTTCAAATATATTCCTAACATTAAATTATTAATTGATTTAAATAATGGAGATTATTTCATGAATTTTTCTCTCCTAATTAAAAGATGTGCACGGTTTTTGTGAGGAAAGAAATTTGAAATATTCCATTGATTTAAATTAATTAATATGGTTGATGTTTGTTGAAAATATTTATTCAAATGAGTGAATCTTATTTAAATTCAAAAAGGTTTAAAAGAAATTTGAATCTAGATAGGACTAGGATCTTTTCACTAATCTAGATTCTTGATTTAAAATTTGAACAATCAATCAAGCTTGAAACTCAAAGTGGCCGAATTTTTGAGGAGATTTCCTCTTGGAAAAACGTTTCAAGGTTCAATGAATCTAGCCCTAAAATTGTATGATTTTTTGGTTTAAAATTTATCCTGAAAAATAATTATTAATTATTTTTAAAGAAGGAATTAAATTTTGAAAAGGATTAGACTTCTATATAAAGGCTAGGAATTCTTGAGAAACCAATTTTAGTAATTTTTCTAGAAGAAAAACATTTTTGGGAAGAAAAAAAAATTGGTTTCTTCTGCTTCATAAAATTCGGCTATCTTGTGAGAAAGAAAAAGAGAGAAAATTCCATTGAATCAAAACTGTGAGGAAGGTTAAACCGAGTGATAATTTTCATAGGAGGTTAACCGGTTCCTATTTTGTAGTTTTGAAGAAAGAAGTTGGATCATATTCTCAACGAGGAACATCGGAATTGAGAAGGAGGGATCTAGACTTCGGAAAGTATTACCGGTCACTTGGATTCATAGAACGTGTGCCCACACACACTCTTAGACGTGGAACTCGAGAATAGTAGAGAAGACACGTTGGTTAAACGCTCTAGTGATTCCGGAATCTGAGAAATAAGGTACGCTTGATCATGAATTTAATTTATTGTTATATGCATCATGAGATTCTTTTCTAAACGACATAAAAATTTTAAAACTTCCGCTGCGCCGCAATTCTGATATCAGGTATGTTTTTTCCAACATTAATAAATCATGATAAGTTTGTAGTTTGAAACGAGAGGTGAAAACTGGCTTGTTGTGGTAGTTTGCTAATGCTTGAGAAAGATTAGTGATTACATTAGAGAAGTTTGTCATCAGCATAGGAATAAGCAGTGGTTGATTAAATTTGGTGTTTTGATCAGGATTAATTCGGTAAAATCGGAAACCCTAGACATCCTAATATATTGAATTTCTCCTTGCTAAATTCTGCATTGTGTTTAATTTTATTTTATTGCATCTTACAAATTTATAGTTCAAATAAAATTGGGATTAAAATAATTCGGTAATTAGTAGTATATAGTCTTCGTTGGGAACGATATCTTTTCATCTCTTATTACTTGAATTGGCTCGTACACTTGCGAAAATAAACCTATCATGAGACAATATACATAAAATTATATTACTCAATACTCAAAGTAAGCCCATTATATATTAGAAAAAAACTAGGGACATTTACTCTAATCCCAACTTATGAGTATCAATTTAAGTGGCGTATGAATTGTCATTTTTTTATTAGTAAGTGTTTAAAATATTAACACATCAATTGATTTTATCTATTAATAAAAATATGACACGTGAATTGGTACTTAAAAAATTTATATTAAAGTTGGTATCTCTAGTATTACTCTATAGATTACTCTCATATATAACCAGAGAATTATGTTATATAGATATACATAGAGCTGGTTCTCACATAGTTAGCAAAACCAATAAACTATATATATATTTTTAATTTGATTCCAATCTAACCGTATCTAAAGTTCGTAATTCCTTCATCAGTACATGATTTCAAGTACTAAAAAAAAATATATATATTAAAGAATAGTAATTTCTGTCAAAACAATTTCGAATATATGAATGTTTATATATATATGCATATAAATTTTATTGCTCTGGTTGCGACAGCCAATACAACTTTGGACATGGTTGTTATATAACCAAATACTGACACAAACCTTAACTCGGTCCAAACTTAAAAGCAGGAGAAGGCTCTTAGAAATAGCAAACAGGCAATTTTATATAACAGTCAACTCCAAACTCCCAAGTGTCCCTTTAGGTCAACATGGGAATTTGGAGTTTTTTTTTTTTTTTTTTTTTCCTAATAAAAAAACATTACGGTTTAGATTATAACTAAACACCCTTTCTAAGTTTAGATATTGGATATTAAGAGTGATAATTGCTTTTCCCATTTCCCTCTTAAAAAAAATTATGGCTATTATTTCGGCCATCACAAACATCTGCAAAAAACATATTCATCTTCAGAGCCTAACAACTATTCTCATCGTCTTATACCTCACTGCAAGCACCGCTGAGCAACAGCTTCGTTACGCCTCTGTGGACGACATAGCCATTGACTGTGGCTTTCCAGGAAACAACACATCACTAGACCCGCCGAGCTGGATCGGAGACGTCAACTCCAAATATTTTAGTCAGTCTGAAGGCCGAAATAAAGATTCGGTCACCTTGGAATCCTCTGAGCAACAAATGGCGGAGGTGGATATGGTCCCTTACAGAACAACACGCCTCTCGCACTCCGAGTTCACCTACAAGATACCAGTAACTCCCGGCCCAAAGTTCATAGAGACTTTTCTAAAGGCAAACCCCTTTATTTCTTTTCAGCTTCTTATAGAGACTTTAATCGTACCACATGCCTTCTTCTCCGTTAAGGTCGGTCGATACTCCCTCCTAAACAACTTCAGCGTTTCCCTTACTGCTGATGCTCTTGGCTGGGGAGCCATAAAGAGAGAATTCTGCATAACTGCTGAGCAGTCAAGTCTGAACATGACGTTCACTCCTAGTTATTTAATTTCGGGCGCCATTGCTTTCGTCAACGGCATCGATGTGGTATCCATGCCCTCCAATCTCTATTATTCGAAAGCGGGAGACAATGAAATTCGTCTTCTGGAACAGTCGAACTTCTTTAACCTGGAAAACAGAACTGCTTTGGAGACGATGTACCACATAAACATCGGAGGAAACGCTATATCTCCCCTTTATGACACAGGCATGTTCCGGCAATGGGACAAGGAATATGATTACCTGACGGTAGAGGGCGTAAGTGCTTTGCCAGTTCTGGACACCAGCACTGACTTCAAATTCAGAGACAATATTTCGTCTTATGCAGCACCAGCCGACGTCTATAAGACAGCGCGGTCTACAGGGGATGTTCGCAAGGACAAAAATCTGGAAAGGAGTTACAACCTCACCTGGGAATTTCCCGTGGATTCCGGATTCAGTTACTTGATAAGGTTGCACTTCTGCGAGATTATATCACTCTTCAGTAAAATAGGTGAACGAGTCTTTCCCATCTTTATCGCAAATGAAACCGCAGAACATAATTTCGACGTAGTCTTGTATAGTGGTGGCCAATATAAACCTTACTATAGAGACTGCGTGGTCTTAATGCTTGGTGAAAGAGGTCAGGAGAAAATTAACATCTCTGTTGCTCTGCAAGCTAACCCTGTAGATGCGAAGAGTGTCTACGCTGATGCGATCTTGAACGGATTGGAGATCTTCAAATTGAGCGACACCACTGGTAATCTCGCCGGTCCCAACCCTGACCGGATTCAAAAAGTTGTATCCAATATTTCCCCATCTCCCAAAAAAGAAAAGAGCAATCGAACAACAATTATCGAAGTTGTTTCTAGTGTACCTTCCGGCTTGATTTTACTGTGCATAATCGGAGTCCTTATTCTCCGACAAAGGAAAAAACTTAAAGAATCAGGCTCAAGCAATAGTCAAGGCACACCCTTGCCCACGGAGATCTGTGGATACTTTTCGTTGGCAGAGATTCGAGATGGCACCAACAACTTTGATGATAACTTCATCATTGGGGTCGGAGGGTTCGGTAACGTCTACAAAGCACACCTCAATGGTGGGGCAACAACGGTTGCGGTCAAACGACTGAAGCCTCAATCATCGCAAGGGGCTCGTGAGTTCACAACCGAGATCGAGATGCTCTCCCATCTCCGCCATCGCCACCTCGTCGCTAATAGGCTATTGCCACGAGAATGGCGAGATGATCCTCGTCTACGAGTGCGTGCCTCGTGGCACTCTCTCTAGTCATTTCTATAATACCAATAACCCGCCACTTACTTGGAAGCAACGGCTCCAAATTTGCATCGGGGCAGCTAGTGGCTTGCATTATCTCCATAGAGGTGTGAAGCACACGATCATTCACCGCGATGTAAAGACAAGCAACATTTTATTGGATGAGAGATTTGTGGCCAAGGTTTCGGATTTTGGTTTGTCAAAAGTGGGCCCAACTACCTTGTCGAAGACCCACGTCAGCACTATGGTCAAGGGTAGTTTCGGGTATCTAGACCCCGAGTACTACAGACGCCAATTGTTGACTGAAAAGTCCGACGTGTACTCGTTCGGCGTAGTTTTGTGTGAAGTGCTATGTGGTAGGCCACCCATAATGCGAACGGTGGAGAAAAAGCAAATGCACATAGCTGAGTGGGTCCGGAGTTGTTATCAAGAGAGAAAGATTAAGGAGATCGTTGATCCATTTCTGACGGATAAGATTGCGCCGGAGTGTTTAAAGAAGTTCTGCGAGATCGCGGTGAGTTGCACGCTCGATGATGGAGCAGAAAGGCCTTCGATGAAGGAAGTGCCAAGGGATCTGGAGTTTGCAATGCAACTGCAGCATAACGACGAGGAAAATGTGAGGCTTGGTGGGGAACCATCTGAAATGATTGAAGATGTACCATTAGGATTCGTTGTGTCTGGGAAGACAAATCTAGTTCTGTGTTTTCTGACATCAAGGGTTTACTAGGAAGGAGAGCCACATTTAAGCCACATCAAAGTAGTTTTTTTTTTTTTTTTTTTTTGGCGCCCACAAGAATTTTCGAGTGTTGGTTGCTCTACAAGTGACAATAGGATCATATCTTTTTCGCCATTTATAATCTTGTAGTCCAGTGCATGTTCACTTTGCGATTCAAAAACGTTGTAACATTCGCTTTTGACCGATTAATGAAAGTTTTCGCTTAGAGGACATGGATTTATATATTATTTTATATAGGATTTGTTCATGAATGCTCCATGAGATATAGAAACTTCTTTTGTTAGTCTTGCAACCATGATTTAATAACCAAAATATTCAGATAATTTATCAATCAATTGTAAGGTTGGGATAGAAGATATATTAATTTATCTAATGCTTTTTTTACATTATTACAAATGTATATTCTTCGCAATATTGTCATTCAAAAATGATGTGGATTTGCCGTCACGCTTTCATAAATCACAAGACTATTCTTCTAAGTTAGGACATTATAACGTTTTTTCCCCCGCCCAAAAAAAAAAAAACATAATGTTAAAAATGTATCCACACGGGTGAGGCCAATAATGGGATGATCAAAAGGTGAGGACAACGTGGTTTATTGACTAATTAACAACAGTGGCATGTTCACTTGTAGCTGAAAAGACATATTGGAGTTGAAATGTAGTGGGAAATATGACTCAGAGAGTTTATGAGAGCATTGTCTGGGCCTCTCACCTCTCTGAGATCATATACGTAGAGGAATTATAAATTGTACTATTTTGAAATCTTTAGCGCCAAAAAAAAAAAAAAAAAAAAACTACTTTGTAATTTAACTAGCGTACGTGTAACTTGTGTTGTTCTAAACGTGTATGTTACATTAAATGCATGCTCATCGCAGGAGGAAAAAAAAAAAAAGGAGGTACATGCATGAATGCTTTTAACACTCCAATCAATCTTCAAAAGGATTGAAATGTTAGAAATTGGAGGGATATTATAAAATGGGAAATATGGAAAATAGATATTTGATTGAATTGCAAAATGGCAAACGGCAAAAAATATTTTATTAAAAAGAGTTAGCAACCATATTAGTAGGTGTTTAAAAGTAGGACAAAATATAGAGCTCTTGTCTCCAATTTGTAGAAAAGGCTACTTGAATTATATGCTATGGAGAGATTATATATGAAGCACATAGCTTGGGTATTTATAGGCTTCAATATTGGCGGTTGCATCAGTGCCTTTGGCCTTTTTGCCGACCGTGGCTCTTCAGGAAACAACACCGCACTCGACCTCCGGAGCTGGACCGGAGACTTAAACTCAACATTTTTTCCCTTACAAGGCGGAAACAAAGCTTCAATCTCCTTAGCACAATTGATCAGCTAATGGAAGCCTTCAGTCCCTTGTAGGACTAATCGGTTCTCAAAGTTGGAATTCACAGTTAGAGTTAGTTAATTTTTTAAAATTAATTAAAAAAATTAGTTAATTTTTTAGAAAAAGTTAAAAAATTGAGTTGGAAATTTTAGATTGAAATTGATGAATCTAATAAAGGGTTAGGCTTTTCAATCACAAAGACCGTGGAATCTTCTCTCTCTTTTTTTTCTTTTTTCTTTTATCTTTTAGTGATGTTCCTAATATTACATGCCCATCGACTTCTGTAGTCTCAAAGTCAAGTCGTTGTCTTCTTTTCAGTAATAAAATAAATTATAAGAAAAGTGGAAGAGCAAAATTTCTCGTGGAAATGTTACAATAAGGTAACGACAAAGGTAAATGATCATGGATCAAGAGTGGAATAGTATTGCAAGGATCACCGAATAAGATAATGATACTACACGAAAACACACCAGTCGCAACCAAATTTTTTCGCCACCAAAAGCTTTGGTTGCAAAAGAGAGTCTATTGCGACCAATTTTCAGTCGCAAAAATTTTTGGTTGCGTTTAACATAACATTGCAACCATGTTTTTCTGCGACCAAATAATTTGGTCGCAAAAATATACCTACTTCGATCAATTAATTTTTTGCTACAAAAATTTCGAGCCCCAATGGATAAAAAGAGGCGGGTAAATAAGTATTCCACAACTTTTTTTTTTTTTTTTTGGTCACTGAAAGTAGACAATCAGCCACCAATATTTTGGTATCAAAACTTTTAGTCTTTTTTGTGACCAAAATATTAAGGAATGTCCGAAGCAGAAAGTGGTGTTATCTGATACTAATTGCAGCAACCAAATCAGTAGTCACAAAAAACTCTTTTTGCTTAGTCTAAAATAGTTCTTTTTGATACTAATAATAGCAACCAAACCTATTGGCATTATCTCCAAGTACTCGAATCATATTAATAATTAAACTCTTTTGCAAATATAGCAAGAAAACAAATATAATCTAATAAAGGATTAAAATCAGTACTTCAAAAAGGAAAACTAAATTTAAAAAAAAAAAAAAAAATATATATATATATATATATATAATTAATGCTCTTGATTACATCCTGGATCAAGTTTTGAAAGATTTATTTTGCACACAAAGGCTTTAGGATGAAGTCTTGAGTTCTCGACTTCTATTTGCCTCCAATTAACCTGAAAGAAAAAAATAATAATAAAGTCAACTAATCAAAGATCTTGATTTTTATTACTGTGACTTGTATTGCACTTTCTAACACAACATAGCGAATCAAAGTTATAAAAAAACACACCTTTATAATCAATCACTTTCTTCACAGATATATCTTCTGTATCATTAAGTAGTGATTCGTCATCATCATTTTCTTCTCCACTTGATTCTTGTAGGATCTCATCATTGGGATCTGTTTCCAACTGAACATCCACTCCTTCAACTTCAATCGGTTCGATCTCTTCTCGAACAAGATGAGTTTCTGTGTCGGTGACATCAAATGTTACATTGATGTCATTGAGGTTTCTTCTTGATAAGCTTCTGCATTGATAACGATGTCCTCCTCACCACCGTCTTCACCACTTTTACTTGTTGATGGAGTATCCCAAATATGTCGATGATTTACTTCCGAACCACTTTCCAATTCTTGCCCTTTTTCTGATCGTCTAAATAAGACTTCATTAACTTGGGTTGCAAGGTCAAAGGATCATCTTTGTAACATTCATTGCTTACATCGATACTGGTTGAATGAAATTCTGTATGCTTTTTTCTATTATCAACAGAATTATACCAAGCACATTTAAATAATATCACTTTGTGCCAATATAGGCATTGCAGCTCCCAAATTTCCTTGATATACCCATAGAAATCACATAGCTTACCACCGTATTCTGATTCAACCAAAATGCCATAATTTTGTGTGTTACGCTTCTCATCTCGGGTTTTTGTACGGTAGCGAACTCCATTTACCATGCAACCAGTATATGGAAAAACTAGAAACCTCGGTCGACATGCAAGTGCATACAACTCGTCTGTCATCACTTCCGTAAATGGTTGATGATACAAATGTTTTATCTGTACATAGTTAAAATGAATATGGGGACGGACACAATTCAAAAACAATTAAAGTCACAATAATTAGACAAAACTTACTTTATCCTCAAACCATCTTGGAAAATCGTCTTTTGAGTTTTACTACTACAAAAGTTGGCTTACATGATGGAAAATACACGACGGTTTTTGTGAAACTGTCATCTTAAACAGGATTATACGACGGTTTGATAAAACCGTCGTGTAAACAAAAAATTACTCGACGATTTTGATGAACCGTCGTATAATCCGCCAATTATACGACGGTTTTCTTGGAACCGTCGTGTAATCCGGCCGCATTTCAAAAAAAAAAAACAAAGGATTACACGACGGTTTGTATAACCGTCGTATAATCCTCCGAAAATTTTTAAAATTTTCAAAATTTCAAAAAACAGGATTACACGACGGTTATAGAAAACCATCGTGTAATCCTCTGAAAATTTTCAAATTTAAAAAAAAAAAAACCATCGTGTAATCCTCCAAAAATTTTTAAAATTTTCAATTAAAAAAAAAAGGATTCCACGACGGTTCTAAAAATAGTCATGTAATCCTAAGATTACACGATGGTTTTAAAAACCGTCGTGTAATCCGAGGATTACACAACGGTTTTGCTCAAAACCATCGTGTAATCTTAGATTACATGAC
>CM046365.1:26294236-26334681 GCA_025413025.1 Ficus hispida
AGCACGTGTGTCGCCTAGGCATAAGGGACATGATGACTTGACGTCATCCTCACCTTCCTCCGGCTTATCTTTGAACAAATTACTATTGAAAAAGATGAAAAAAAAAAGTACTATATAGTAATATTGATATTAAATATTAATATTCAATTATTATATTATTATTAAATCAAATTTGATGAATATCTAAAAAATGAAAATGGAGATTTCCATTAATCTCCAAAATAATAGATAGGAATATTGGAATAGTCGCCTCAAAATGAATTTTCCCAATTCGTTTACCCATAACTATTCAATATCCTTATGAAAAGGTAATCACCGCGGAGCGTTTCCGCGGTCGAATCCATTTTAAATTTGATAAATGTATTGCTTGTGAAGTATCTGTTCGTGTCTACCCTATAGATCTGCCCGTCATTGATTGGAAATTAGAAACTGATATTTGCAAGTAATGATTACTTAATTACAGTATTCGTTTCTTTTTTTTTTTTTTTTTCCTGCAATTACAGGCAAGTCCTAGAGCATGGATTGAACTGGGAAGTGAGTGTAACGCGAGTATCATGCTCTTCTCCCTTCATTTGGATCTTGCAGTGTTTTCATTGTCAAATTATTCTCGAGTTGAAAGAGGGTTCCAACTCCTTGTATTGTTTCAAATAAATAAATAAATGACAATTACATTTTCCCCCTATTTTTAAGCCTTGTCAAATGTCCTTCCGAATTTAATTTGTAACATTCTTTTCCCTTAACTTTGGAAAAGTTTACGAATTTTTCCACTAATTAAATTTTGATAAATAATTACATAACCTTGCTTTGAAGCTTGATTTATAGATATTAAATGTGAAATACTTATAATTAAGTTAAAAAATAAATATTTAGAGTTGATTGTTATTTTTTTCTCTATTTCTCTTTTATAGGTAATTTCATTATTTTACATTTAATAAGTATAATGAGTGCCAAGGAGTGATGCAATATGTGTTATTTCATAATTCTATACCTAATATCCTCAAGTGATGCTTCCAACGAATGTTAAATGTACTTTTTTTTTTTATAAATATTTAATTGAAGGGGAAATTCGTAAGCTATTCCAAAGTTCATTAGGAAAAAAATGTTGCAAATTAAAATTCGGGAAGCATTTTATGACAAGACCTAAAATTCGGAGAAAAAGTGTAATTTGTCCTAATAAAAATATAAGGGTGCCCATATATATATTAATAGTATTTTGAGTGTACGAAATAAAATCTGGTATCCACTTGTATTTTAATAAAGCATTAAAGAGACTTGTAACTTTAAGAGGCCGGTTTGGGGTGATAATTAGAAATAGAGTCTTGAAATATTTTGATTGGAGTTTAATGGAGTTTAATTTGAAAATATGAGTTTGGTTAGGAAAAAAATTTATTTGACTGAAAAATGTAAAAACTCGAAATGTATTGAAAAAAAATTTCAATATAAGTCTAACTTTGTTTCTTTTAAATTGTATATAATTAAAAAAAAAAGTCATCTTATTTTAATTTGAAATAACAAATTAATGTGTTATTCAAGTATAAATTTGTTATAAATATCCGCAAAAAGTGTCATTGAAAACCCAAAACTCTCCCACAAGCACGTTTGGAAACCAGACACGTACACCGTCTAAGACATCCCCAAACACCCCCTAATAAAGCTTAAAAAAAGGAAAAAAAAAAAAAAAAAAGATGACGACGACTTTTTGTAATTTGTTGAAAATATCAAACAATAACTAATGGGAGAAGATTAAAGTACTACAGTGCTTAACAAACTTGCACGTTCAGTCCAAGTACTGGCTTCTAATCTTTCTGCGTGAGTATATATGAGGAGTATAATGAAGAACTCAAGCAACAAATATCTTAGCCTCCAAAAGCTTCTGGTAGTAATTTTACAAGGCTTCAAACTGTTCGTCATCTCTGCCATATTTACCGACGCAATCATCATCAAAGCTGCAGAATCGCTTCCTTATATTCCTCAGGACGCCATAACCATTGACTGTGGCTCTTCAAGAAACAGCACTGCTTTCGACCTTCGGAGTTGGAGCGGAGATGTCAACTCAGCATTTTTCCCCATACAAGGTCGAAATGAAGCTTCTATTGCCTCGGCTGTTCTTTGGTCATATACGTTAGAAGAGGATCCTGTCCCTCACGGAACTGCTCGGCTCTCGCACTCGGAGTTCACTTACACGATACCAGTAAGTACTCCTGGCCCGAAGTTCATAAGGTTTCACTTCTATTCTGATGTATACCAATACTTGGACCCCTCTAAGGCCGTCTTCTCTGTCAAAGTTGGTCGATTTACGCTCCTAAGCAACTTTAGTGTTTTTCTTAGTGCTCATGCTCGTGGCAGGAAAAGCATAGTGAAGGAATTCTACGTACCAATTGAGAAGTCAATTGTAAACATAACGTTCACTCCTGAATCTTCAGTCTCGGAGGCATTTGTTTTGATCAATGGAATTGAAGTCGTATCAACGCCGGCAGATCTTTATTTCCGGGATTCCGACGACGGAAATCATGGTCATGTACTTGTGGGACAAGATTCCTTCTATTACTGAAAAACCGACACCAGTCTGGAACTATGTATCGGATTAACATTGGCGGAAAAGAGGTCATTCCAGCTGAGGACACAGGCATCTTCCGTCGTTGGGAGCGTGACGATATCTATCTGACGATACCAGGCCAAAGTCTTGGAGCTGCGAGTTTTATAAGCCCCCACAAGTTTACAGCTATTCCAGACTATATCGCACCGGTCAGCGTCTATGAGACTGCGCGAACGATGGGGAATGATAAAGAAATGAACAAGAAGTACAACCTTACATGGGAATTCCTGTAGATTCTGGATTTTACTACATGTTAAGACTCCATTTTTGTGAGATTTTGGCGGAGATTAACAACACCGGGGATCGATGCTTTCTTATTTTCATATCAAACGAAACCGCAGAGCTGGAAGCTGACGTCATCTATTGGAGCGGTGGCAAATATGTTCCTTATTTTAGAGACTACGTCGTCGCAATGTTTGGCCAAAATGGTGAAACAAACTAAACCTCTCTCTTGCACTGGAAGCCAACCCAGATGACTCGCTTACTCTGTACTCCGACGCAATCTTGAATGGGGCGGAAATCTTCAAATTGAACAACAGCGGCGGCAGTCTAGCCCGTCCTGATTCTGATCTAAGTCCGCAGGTCCCACAACCTACTCAACAACATGTAATACAGAAGCATGTTCGAACAACAATTACTGTTACCTTTTCCGGCAAAGCCTTTGGCGTCCTTTTCCTCTTCATCATTTGTTTGTTGATTCTCCGAGCTTGTCGTAAAATCAGGAAAATGAAGAACCTCTCAGCCTCTAGTGAAGAAACTATATGTGGGGACCTTTTTCATTCTCGTACACCCGTGTCCAAGCAGAGCGCCGGAGTCTCATCCTTGCCATCTGATCTATGTCGTAACTTTTCGTTGGCTGAGATTCCAGCCGCCACCAACAACTTCGAAGATAACTCCATCGGGGTTGGAGGTTTTGGCCACGTGTACAAAGGGATGATCAACGATGGAGTAACCATGGTTGCGGTCAAACGGCTGAAGCCTCGATCATCACAAGGGGTACAACGAGTTCCAGACCGAGATCAAATGAACCTAGCCACCTCTTATGCGGACTGTGGAGAAGAAGCAAACGAACCTAGCCGAGTGGGTCCGTTCTTGTCGTCAAGAGAGAAAACTTAATCACATTGTTAATTCGTATCTTTCGGGTATACTTGCGTCCAAGTGTTTGGAGAAATTCGGTGAGATCGCAGTGAGTTGCATGTTTGATAATGGAGCGGAAAATATAAGATGAGAGACTAGAGTTTGCGATGCAGCTGCAGAATAACGAGGAGGAAAATATAAGGCTTGGTGGGAAGCACTGTAATAAATAAAGATGGTACCATTAGATTTCAATGGAGTTGGGAAGACGAGTCTGGTTCTGTGTTCTCTGACATCAACGGTCTACATGGAAGATAAAACAAGTATGCCCTATTGCTAGGTAGTGCTCCTGATCATCGGCGGTAGGAGAAGACAGAAGGCTTGCAAACATACGTACGGATGGACAAGCTTTGTTTTTTATTTTTTTATTTTTTTATTTTTTTAAATATCATTTTGATGTATAGCTCAGGATCAAAATGTACGTGTCATCTGGTGTTGCTAATTTGTAACATATTAGATTCCAGTCGTATCGTTGTTGAAGTACTACTATTAATGGATTTTTTTTTTCCCCTTTCATAGTGATGATGAGTATTGAAAAGTTCTCACATTAATCTTATACATATTTTAATTGATGATAATTAAAAATTTGCTCTATATGTATAATTATATACTAAGGGTCTGTTTGATGTGGATAAGACAATATTGGATAAGATAGGAGTGGAGTGTATAAGAATAGGTAGGATTGAAATATAATTGGTGCTATCCCGTGTTTAATAATGTGCATTTATGATAGAAGGATTTTACTTTTTAATTAAATACAAGCAAACTTCAGGCAAAATAATAATAATAAAAGCAAAATATTAGCATTTTAATTAAATTCCAAACTTTTATATCCAACTTTAATTTTTATTTTATTTTTCATTTTTTTAACAACAAAAATATAATATTATACTGACAAGTATACATAAATATAACTAATGCTAACTGATCTGACAATTCATATGAGTATTTATTCAATTTGAAAAATAAACGTAAAAAGTTGTAAATAAAATATTCAAACAAACAAGAAGTTATTATCCCAGGGGAAAAAAAGTAATAAAAAATTCAGCCACAACCCATTAGTTCATAAGCCTGAGACTTTATATATATTTATGCAGATATATATATATATATATACACACACACATATACATATATATATATATATATACTTATCCTGTACTTTTCGAAGGGGATTTAGACATGGAATGTATAACTTTTTGTCCGGTAGTCTTTTAAAATTTTTGTCCAAACAAAGATATTAGAATCTTATCCTAGTCTTATCCTCTTATATCCTCCCTAATCCCACACACCAAACAGGCTCTACCAGTGTATACGTGTGTGTATAAGGGCCATAAAATATATGCAAGAATTGGTTTCATTCTCTTACAAGACATTGATGTGCTATATGGTTATGATTATCTCAGTAAAATCCTTTTATCTAAATTGTTTGCTGCAATTATACCTAATTTAAGTAAGTAATGTGAATAGTTTAGTATATATTTTACTGTATTATATAAATGCATGGTATTATCATGTATTCTACTACTTCTTGCCGACCTGCCTTAAAAGCTTTAGAGAGATTAATTTATTAATCTGATTTCTTGTAGTACAATATTATCTTTCGTCTGGTAGTAACTAGAGGTATTTTTTACTTCTCTCAAAAAAACTCAGACTTTAATGGGTTTTGCTCACTCTTTGTTAACTTTTAGCTGAAACTTATAATTCTCCGTCTACTCAAGTGAAGTTCGTCGATTGTCAGTTTTCATTAATCAATTCATATATTAATTTTGGTTTTTATAAACGTTGTCAGTGTGTTTATATGATGGAGAGGTGAGAAGAAAAAGAACTACTAGTTTTAAGATACTAATAGCAAGAAATTATAATCTAGAGCTTAACTTTGGTCCAGCCCAAGAGCAACTCTTCTAAGCCCACTTTTTTTTATTTTGGATGTTATAATTGGGTTTTTCGTTTGTTCCTGTTGAGAAACCGTAGACACAACTGCAATCACAAGACAAGTACGTATACACATTTTTTATATCTAGTACATGTAAATGTGTTTCAGAACGATACTATATACATATATTTTATATTTTCATGTTACATGTGTATCATAATTAAAGGCGGCCATGAGAATCATTGAACACTTTTCAAATAAATGTTTTATTATTATATTATTATTATTATTATTATTATTATTAGCTGCACTACATGCTGATCAATTTATGATCACGTAGCTAACTACTGGCCAATTGAGGAGATTTAGGTGGTAAACGATCAGGCAGTTACTGGTAGTCAGGTAGTTCCTTATTATCGGGTAGTTATGCTAGTCTCTTCAATAGTCAGGTAGCATATGTATGAAAGTTTTTGCTTCAAAGTCATGATATATGAATATGAAAGCTAATTTTTATTATGAAAATGAATTATAGAAGTACGAATGATTTACGTATAAAAGAATAAATATTTATGTTATAGTTTTTACTTACTGAGCTCTAACTCGTTATAATTCTTATAATGAATGTTATTCATAAAAATGTAGACAATAAAATTCTATAATGAGTTTATTTATAAAAATGTAACAATAAAATTTTATAATGAAGGTTAGTTCATAATAACAAATGTAAACAATAAAATTCTTATAATGAAGGTTAGTTCATAACAAATGTAAACGATAAAAGGTTGACAAAAGCTGCTCCAATCCCATTGTACTAGAAGAATATGAAATCTATTTTGAAGACTTGTTTCTAGAAATTTAATTAGGATTTTGTCTTATCTATATATGTATGTTTAAAGAACGAGGATTTCCTAGAATTATTTCAGTTAAACTTTAATTTACGTTTTTTTTTAATGTTATTCGATGACAAGTGTAAATTTAACCATGATTTTACATTAAGCATTGGACAGTGGTGGATAATGCAGATTAAACTTTATTGCCCTCAATTTCGTTTAATACAGGAGTTTGCAAAAAACTACAATAACACCTAGCTCCTGTCCTACATAAACGAAATTAAAAAACGACACAAGACAAGGACATTTTGAAAAGAAATTTCTGCAAAAATAAATTGATAATATCATAAGAAATTAACTAATTACATATTAAATGTGTTGTTTTAGTAACCACTAATATATCATACGAATTGGTGAGATCATGTCTCGTATATTTTCATGAAACCAATACTTAACAGTAATTGAAAACAAACTCCATGATCATTCCATTTAATTGCTGAAAATAATATGCTTTAAGGAAAAATAAGTCTATGGCGTAACTCTATTAATTTTTGAATAATTACAACTACTAAATTTTACTTTAACATCGTATTAAAATAAGAATTCAATTTTCGTTAGGTTTTTTTTTTAATACATCCTCATTTACTTCACTGAAATGTTTATTATTACTTTCTTCATCAATTTGTAGACGAATCCATAGAATACATGTCACCAAATCCTTCATACTATGATAATGAAATAATTAAAAATAGAAAAAAGTATTTCAGTTTGCATATTATTGATCCAAACACATTTTAAATTTTTGTATTATTTTTTATATTACATAATTTTTTCAAAAGTTTTTTTTTCTCTCAAATACACATTTTCAACTTAATTTTCAAAACACATCTCCAGATTCCCCAAGCCCTCAGTTTTTTTTTTTTCAACTTTTTAGGTTGGGTTTGACATACCTATTGTCCATGTCATCACTGTTTTGTAAACGCCACCGTCCACAAGCCTAAGCCTAAATGTTTTTAAATGTAACGTTTTTTAAACTAGTTACTGATTAATATATTCAGGATTTATTTGCTAGCTTAAGGGACGATACATGAAGGAAAATAGAAAGAAAAATAAAATAAAAAAATTCAGCCCTGTATGTATCAACCTTTTATTTTTTAGTTGACAAGAATTTCATTACGAGCGCAAAAAGACAACACAAAAGCATCTTTGCAAAACATCTGCTCCAAACAGGGTAAAAGAAGCAAAAACGTGTGAGCCAAATTTTGACCAAACAAATAACAGGGATCTTGATTATCATTAAAAAAAAAATAGTGTTATTAATTGAAAGTTCTACTTAATTTATATGTTATTAATTATTTTAAATTTTCTTTAAGTTTATTTAAAAGTTAAGTGTTTTAGAATGAATTTTCACATTTTACTTCAATTTTCATTGATATTGATATTTCCGTAAAATCTAAGGGCCTATTTGGTATTGTATTTTATTTGTTTTAAAAATGATTTTGTTTTTGTATGAAGAAAGAAATAAAAATGCTTTGAGAATGATGTAGATCATTTTTAAAATTGTGTTTAATTATGTTTTTAGAGATATTGATTTTGGTATAAGAAAAAGGTAAATTGTGTTTGAGTTTATTTTTAAAAATATATATTTAGTTATATAACCTTAAAACATGAAAACGAACACGAGAAAACAATTTTTTAACTTGTTTTCATTTCTTTCACAAAAAGTTTTTCTCGTATCTTTTTTTTTTCTTTCCATCTTTGTCCTCTTTTTAAAGTTTCGTATAATTTTAATATACCGCGTTGAAAATATTTATTTTCTTCTCATATATCTTATTAAAATAAATTTTCTCAAATAAATCCCCGCTTAAATTTTACACGTTTTTAAAAAATACAAGAAAACAAATACTCATGTTGCAACTTCAAAACTGCATCTATATAAATAAATAAACACACAGCACTACGAAAAGGTTGATTTAGACTCCATACCACACATCTTTGGACTTTACACACATATTGATTATAGGCACTATCTCAGGTAGTACTCATCAAGTTAATTTGTCAAGTTGATTTGGGGGTCCATTTTATTTTATTTTTTTAACAAATAATAATACCCGCAGTTTGTCAATGACTTGTATAATTAGCACAACTGTTGCACTTTGTTTACAACCTAATTGAGTTGTCGTTACTCTATTATATCCCCGCCCACCCCCATTTATTTTTGTTCCATTTTCATTATCTTTTTTTTTTTTTTTTATCTACCTCACACTTTGTTTACATTATTGAATTTCTGACTTCATTATTATAATCGACACAACACGATCACTAAGTGATTTAATAATATTTTATTCTATGAAAAAAAAAAAAATCAAATTAGTTGTATCCTCATGTCCACTGTCCAGAGCCTCACGATCCCATGTGATTATGTGGACCATGGTCTCTGATGCAATAGTTTATTAGAATCTTATCCTAACGCCTACTAAGTCTATGTTCATAAAAACTCCGCTACAAAGTACATTGTTTAGAAATGAAATTTTAATGTTGAAGTCGATTGACTTTTCAAAAACTAGTTATAGTTATTATTGACTTTTCAAAAAAAAAAAAACTCTGAAGTATAATTTTTAAATTCAAAACCTGATAACCAAACAAAACGATGCATTATGCATGTGACAATCTTTTTTGAACCCGTAATTATGATAGTACTTTGTTAATCGTCATGTCACGAACATAGATAGTAGTTGGAATGCAACAATTGATGGGTGAGACATTACGTTGATTAAACTTTGAATTTCATTAGAATTTTGCTTATCGTATAACGATTCAAATGAGAATTCAAATTTTGTTTAAGGCGTACACCTAGCTAACTAGCCTCTGCCAAATAGTTGTTTGGATCAGTACTAGAAGTTCTTGTTATATTTTATTTTGAAAACATAATAATAGCCAAAAGATTTTTAAATTTTTTTTTGAGCTCTGGATTAGTAAAGTGGTTATATTTAGCGATAAAACAACCTAATTATCATTTTGAATTGGTTGAATCTCTTTGTTTATATATAGAATAAATAGAACTCTTATAAATTACTTTCGGGTATACGCATAAATGAGTACCATAAGTTTTTTTTTTTACATCAACCACAATGGAAGAGGATCATAGTAGACCTAGTTAGGATATTTTAGATATTTACTGGCTGAAATAAAAGTGTTATAAATTACTTTTTTGGTATATAATATGTACACACAAACTTATTACTTAATAGTAATTAAATGTCAAATTTAACTTTTTTTTTTTTTTTTGGTTGGTTATGCGTTTTCGATTAAGTTTCTTTTAATTTTCCCTTTACGGAGACAAACTCTGCCACATTATAAATGGAAAATATTTAAGTGGAAAAGTAGGCAAATCTGTGAGATTAATCCTTGCATAAATTACAATACAGGACAAAAAAAAAAAAAAAAAAAAAGAAGAAGAAGAAGAAAAAACGCAACATAATAAGTAGTATTCAGAAGAACAGGGGGAGCGTAAATTATGGCTGAGACAATATTATTTAGATATATTTGTTTAGACAATTAAAAATACAAGCTTTTGAACCAGAAGAACTTCTCCACATTTAATCAGTATACCTAAGATCGAGGGAGACGTGGATAGGAAACAAACGCAGACCCAGAAACCGAAAGGAGAAGAAGAAAAAGAAGAAGAAGAAGAAGAAAACTAAAATCGAAAATAGAAACCAAACGCGTCAGGCATGGAAAGTCGGAAGAACAATTTACTATGCATTAGTAGGGCAATTGCGATTGTACTGGCCGCAATTGTTTCTGTACTTGGTTCCCGCCGAGCCCGTGCAGGTACTCCCGGTACTCCCGCAACCGCCGGCACATTTAGAATTCTGTGCACAAGTTGTGGTCCCACCTGCACCGGCGAGGATTCGTCGGCTGTTTTCAGAAGGCATCTGGAACTCCAGATCCGGGTCCTGTTGGGCGATGAGGCATTCGTCGGCGCTGCCGACGCAGATGGAGGCTGTGGTGGCTGTGCTGTTGCCGACGCTCTTCAATGAGGCTGTATCAGTAGTAGCTCCGCACTGATGACTTGTGTGGAGTGCAATCACCATCGTCACCACCGCCGCCACTGTGATAAAGATCTGCCTCCGCATTAAAAGTTCCATGATTTTTTTGTCTCTCCTTGTTATGGTTTCAAATGGAAAATCCTCTTTCTCAAAAAAAAAAAAAAAAAAGGAAAATCCTCTGTTTACTGTTTCCGCTTCTTAATGTACTATGTCTCTGCTCAAATACATGACAAATCTAAAATACTCGAGAATAGTTTGGGGCTTCTTTTTTTTTTTTTTTAATTTTTTTTTAAATATTGGAGAGGTAGTTCTTTGATTGGCCCTTTCTGCAAGTGCGACTAAATTAATATATCCTAGTTTCAATCATTACTTGGCAACTTTCAGTTGGTAAGAAGTTTTTCCTTTTTTTTTTTTTTAAAAGAGGAGTAGGAACTTCCAATTGGTTGAACCATTATGTGAATTTGCAATTTGTTGTTTTTTAGTATAGGAATTTTGTGATTAACATGCTGAAGTCTTTTTGTTTTTCGGATTTCTTTGTGGCGGGTTTTTGAAATTTTGGTTATGTGTGTGTGTGTATATATATATTTTTTCATTTGTGAAATATTTAACCAAACATGTTGATGCGTTTGAGATTTTTGTTTGGAAATTAATGTGATAATATATATGCTGGTTCATTATTTGTGAATTTTGTGTAGGTTTAAAATTTTTTTATGTTAATTGTGTTAGCTACGATAAAATTAGGATTTGTTGAAATTTATGGGAAGTGAATAATTTTTATAAATTTTTGTTTGTTTGTTTGAGAACTATGATCGATTTATGTTTGGGGTAAGTTTGACTTACATATTTAGAGTTGTTTGTATAAGATTTGGGGTTACATTGAGACAATAAATTATTATCAAGTAATGTGATTAAAAAAGAGTCGGAAAAAAAATGTAAGAAAAGTAACTAAATTAATTAATTTATTTAAAAAACGTAACATATAGTTAATTTATGATTGGTTTGTTATAAAATAAGTTTTGGAGCAGCATTATAATAGAAACAGTAATGTAATAATAATTACACAAGGATTGGTTGTTCATTTGTTCGGTTGACAATGATAATGATGTGAAATATGAATTAGGTTATTTTCCTATTCCCATCTCTATCTCTATCCTTACCTAAAAAGAGGTAAGGACGAAGTCAAAGAATCTCCACTATGGGATGGCTTACCCTTATCGATCCCTATCTCCACCGTGATATTTATCGTCAATAAAAATTTCAATATGAAATAAACGAAAGGTTGAATTTCATCTTAAATTCAATTCAAATTTAACATTTTATGTTACAAGCCAAATTCAAAAAAATATAGGGAACACTATTAGGACTAGGATTAGTGTTAAATATATTTTTGAATAAAATATGTATATATATATATATATTTTTTTTTGCAAAAATATGTTTATCAAGATGTGAAGTATTATTGGAGCATTGGATTATCATCAATGTATACTTTTGTTTCCACTCATCTACCACTGTTTGAGCAGACACTTCCCTCTCGAAAGAACGCTCCCTTATGATGTATTTTTGCATCCCACAGCTTCGGCATATCGCTTAACCTCATTAATCTTCTATACGAGCACTTAATCAATGAGATTACGTGTACTCTTTCAAGGGCGCCGCCTGCTTCTAGAATATGCATATATTAAAGTTCAAGCATGCAAATTGCAACTAAAAACATTGAAATCTTTAGAAGAAAATGTTTTAAAATAAATGGCAGGTGGACAGGTTCAATCCGCAAATAGAAAATCTAATTGCCCCTACGCATCAAAGAAACAGACAGATTTAAGATCCATTCAAATAAAGACGGATAATGACGTGTCCTATGGGAGCAGAGTGGGTGGATCTAGACAGTTTGGCATTTTTTATGCACAATATATTAAAGTTAGGTGTGGTGTCACTCTTTCCCAAGGTCAAAGCGGTTCAGGGGCTGTGGAGAGGAAGATGAATTAAGAAGCTCAAACTAGTTTATTAGTTTTCATGTTTTTTTCATCAAGAGCCTGTTCACATAGAGCAGCGCCTATGTATATATCAAAAGAGTTTCTTTTGCTTTAACCCCCAAAAAAAAAAAAAAAAAAAAAAGTCCTCTTGCACTGCAAATTGTTAAAAAATATAATAATTTCGGTCATGGATAGTTGAATAATGTTTTTTGTTTTTGGAGGGTTGGAGAGTTGTAAAATACCAAGAGAGGTTTGCTTTCACAGTGACTACCAGAGGCATTTTGTGTCATGCATTGTCGTAATCTCCAATCGATAATTCTCATGATCCCCTTCTTGCTCTTCCTCATCTTTCACGTTTTCATCTTTCGTACCACGGATGGACAGCCGCTTATTACTTACATTCCTGAGGAGAACATAGCTATTGACTGTGGCTCCGAAGGAAGCAAGACGCTACCCAGCAATCGGACCTGGGATGGAGACGTCAACTCTAAACTATTTCCCTTGGAAGATGGCCAAAACAAGGAGTCAATTATCACTTCTTCCTCAGCTGTTGACCAGTTACAAGTGGAAACGGACGCAGTCCCTTACGGTACTGCACGGCTCTCCCTCTCCGAATTTACCTACAAGATTCCGGTGACCCCGGGCCCAAAGTTCGTCCGCTTGCACTTCCTGGCAACAGCATACCAAAACTTTAACCACTCCAACTCCACGGCCTTCTTCTCCGTCAAAGCCGGCCAATTCACTCTCCTCAGCAACTTTAGCGTTTTTCTCACCGCTGATGCTATTGGCACAAGAGAAGTAGTTAAAGAATTCTGTGTAGTCGTGAAGGAGTACTCTAATCTGAGCATATCGTTCTCTCCAAGTCCTTCAACTCCGGAGGCGTTTGCTTTCATCAATGGTATCGAAGTGGTATCCATGCCCGCGGATCTTTATTATCCGAACTCCACGACTACTGGCCTTAGATTTGTGGGAGAGAATAGTTTCTACCACTTGACAAACCACAGCGCTCTTGAGACAGTGTACCGGATAAATGTGGGAGGATTCGATATTCCTTCAGGAAGTGACACAGGTCTGTTTCGGAGTTGGTATGAGGATGACGCCTACGTGACAAACTTGGGATATAGTCTTTCACCCATCGAAACTTCCGCTGTTCTCAAATTCATAGATGTTCCAAAATATACCGCACCCGAGAATGTGTATCGGACTGCACGATCTTTGGGGAGAGTAGACAGAAGCTTAATCGAAAGCTACAATCTCACATGGGAGTATCCTGTACATGCAGGATTTTATTACTTGGTAAGGTTTCACTTTTGCGAGATTGTTAAGGAGATAACCGCGATTAGTGATCGAAAGTTTTACATCTTCATAGCAAATCAAACCGCAGAGACGTTAGCCGACGTGATCGCGTGGAGTGGAGGTCAGTACGTTCCTTATAAAAGAGACTACGTGGTTCCCATGTTTGGCAAAGTTGGAGAGAAGACACTAAAGAACCTCTCTATCGCTCTGCACGCAAACCCGGAATGGATATCGAAGTATGCCGATGCAATTTTGAACGGCCTGGAGATTTTCAAATTGAATGATACCAACGGCAATCTTGCTGGTCCCAATCCTGACCCAATTACGCATTTGCCATCTCCTAGCCCGCAAGAGGAGAACAAGGGGAAAAGTAATAGTCGAACCGCAATCATAGCAATTGTCTCCGGCGTAGTTTCCGGCGTAGTTATACTCTTCGTCCTTGGTTTCATCGTTTTTCGGCGAGCGAGAAAAGTCAAAGACGCAGGCTCTAGCGACGGAACTACTTGGTGGGGCCTTCTTTCGTTTACCTCGACCAAGTCAAGCAAGACACGAGGCTCATCTTCTTTGCCGTCCGATTTGTGCCGCTACTTTTCATTGGCTGAGATCAAAGCCGCCACCAACAACTTCGATGATGTTTTTATCATCGGAGTGGGAGGTTTTGGCAACGTGTACAAAGGCTACATCGACGGTGGGACCACCACCGTTGCTATCAAACGACTAAAGTCCGATTCATCACAGGGGGCACACGAGTTCAAGACAGAGATTGAGATGCTCTCTCATCTCCGGCATCGCCATCTTGTCTCTCTAATTGGCTACTGCAACGAGGACCGTGAGATGATCCTCGTCTACGACTACATGTCCCGTGGCACTCTCCGAGATCATCTCTACAACACGGAGAAGCCACCGTTGACGTGGAAACAACGGCTTGACATTTGCATCGGAGCCGCACGTGGGCTCCACTATCTCCACACGGGCGCAGAGTACATGATCATCCACCGCGACGTGAAGACTACCAACATTTTACTGGATGAGAAATGGGTGGCAAAGGTCTCCGATTTCGGGCTCTCGAAAATGGGCCCCACAACTATGTCCAACGCCCACGTCACCACAGTGGTGAAGGGCAGTTTCGGGTATCTAGACCCGGAATACTACAAGCGTCAGCAACTGTCGGAAAAGTCTGACGTGTACTCATTCGGCGTCGTTTTGTTCGAGGTTCTCTGCGGTAGGCCACCGATAATGCGCAACGCCGAGAAGAGACAAGTCAGCCTCGCCGAGTGGGCCCGGAGTTGTTACCATAACGGGACGCTTCATCAGATCACAGATCCCAATCTGACGGGCAAGATTGCGCCGGAGTGTTTGAAGAAATACAGTGAGATTGCCGTCAATTGTATGCAAGATAACGGGACGGATAGGCCGTCAATGAAGGACGTCGTGTGGGGCTTGGAGTTCGCAATGCAATTACAGCAAAATGCGGAGGACAACGGCAGGATTGTTGGGGCAATAATGGAGTCTAAGGGTGAAGAAAGCGTGGCTTTCATGAATAATAAAAACGACAGCGAGGAAACATTTTCTTGTAGTTGGGAGATGCCGTCGGAGTTGAAAAGTAGTGGGGTGACTAAGATCAGCAGCTCCGAGCAAGATTCCACTACGAACGAGTCCATTAAAGGAATGTCTGGGGCTGTGTTCTCTGAGATCAATGATCCCAAGGGAAGATGAATAAAGTAGGCTAATACAACAACTAGCGACCTTAATATATATATTTGATTTATTATATGTTGAGTAATTTCAGTATCCTGTCAGTTTTTTATCTTTTGGTTCAGGAATTGGGATCGGGCCTATCATAGAAGATACGTGAAATTCATATGTTCTACTATGAAAATTATAGGTTAAGCTGTAAAATCGTGAGATTAATGTAACGCACTTTCTTGTTCCAGATTTTTGCTTGACAATGTGATGAAGGATAACATAATAACAATTAAAAAAAAAAAAAAAAGAAGCTATTTCAGCATTGAATCACCTTTCCTTTTTTTTCCTTAAAAAAAAATTATTGGCTGAAAATTGAGATGGCTGAAAACCAAACACGAAAGCAGGCTTGCCAAACCGCAGCGCCCAACGCATGAGCCACCTACGACCAAACAGACCACCGGGATCCTAAGTGTAGTCACATACAAATATTTGTTAATTTAATAATTATAACCCGTTTAGATTATAGATCGTAATTAAATGTAAAATTTGAATTATGCATTTAAATGAAATAGTATTTCGAAAATTTTTATCAAATAGAACATTTGAACAGTAAATATTTGAGAAAGTAAAAAATTTATTTTTGATTTCCGAGTCGAATTATATGAAATAGTTAAATATTTAAATAAATTCATTTAACAATTGATCAAACAAATGTTTATGATTATTATATAATAGTTCATTCAAACGTATATTATAAAGATTATAAAATAAATATTTTTCATTTTGGTGAAAAACGCGGGAAATCAATGCTCGAGATCAAAGAGAGAAGATTTACAGAAATAATAGAAATGCATATTAGATAAGCACCAATTAACTCACCAGAAAGATCAAGTACCCCTCAAAGTCTTTTCTCGTATATATATTTTTTTAAAGTGCCCCAAAGTTTAAGCTTAAAAAAAAAGCCATATTACTGGCCTGCTAGGGAATCTTCTTAATTTATTACATGCCAGTCCGCGTCCGCTGCATGTAGTCTAAAAGTCAAGTTTTTTTGTTTTGTTTATCCTTTTATTATCATTATTTTTTATTTTAGTGAAAGTCATTGTCGTGTTAGCAATAAAACAAATTATGAATTTGGCAAAAGAAAAGTCATTGTGGAATATAAGAAATGCTTCAATAGTATTGTGCAATTTGCAGAGACTTATCATATTAAATTGGTCAACATCAATGACCTACCACTCACTTTTAAAGGAGAATTTTTAATGTTAAGAGTCTTAAAGCAAATCTTTTCCAAAACAATAAAAATAAAAAAAAAGGATAAAGATTGTTTGGTAGCAAAGGGTCTTCAAATTTGAGGATCTAAAACAATGATGTTGAAGGCGTGTATTATTGTAGACCAACTTGAACTAATTATCATGATTAATTTTGTATCATAAGATTACATCAAAAATAGTGGTCGGCCCGCCCCATATGGAGTAAGATTCGAGACAATTATTTGGATCGATTGTTTGCAGCTTTGTTTCGTGGACAACAACTTGACAGGAGCCCATTAAACCCCTAAAGCTAAAACCTTTCCATTTCAAAGAAAGAAAAGAAAAAACAGGAAAGCCATAATCAAACAAAAAGAAAAAGGAAAAAAAAATGAAAGAGAAAAAGCTTAAGAGATTTCGTAGTTTCTCTGTGTGTATAAAGTTTCTAATCATAAAAATAGAATTATATATGAAATTACTATTATAATATCCTTCCAATCACATTCTGTTAACTCAATAATCATAAAAAAATTTAAATAAATATGTATTAAAAATTAAAGAAAAAGGAAATTAAAAAAAAATTAACTTGACTTGACAGTATACTTATATTTAGATTATGAGGAGAGAGACAATTCACTAATAAGAAGTACTATCAGCAAGACTTTATATAAATACAAATTACAATCATAATAATTGGGTAGGTTAGCAAAAATTATCAAATCTCCTTAAGCCAAGATACTTTTTTAATATGAAAAAGAATACTTATAAATACAAAGCTCCTAATAAAGGTAATTATACATAAACATAGTAATTTTGGATTCTTAAATTGTTCTTTTCGTTTATTTTCCTATGAACTTGAGGGGCTTAATAACTTAGTGTAGTTTGTGAGAGTAAAATTTTCGATATTAATATTTTTTTTCCTGGTTTATTTACACTCTTCCGGTTCATTTATATGGATCAATTACATAAATACTATTGTTTCTTGTGAAGTTTGAAAAATAAGATTCTACATATCTTGTTCCAATTCAAAATTAGTGAAGAGCAGACCTTTCTTTAGGTAGTTTGATGTGTTATTAAACGTATCAAGATTTATTTCTAGCAAAAAAAAAAAAAAAAAAAAAAAAAAAAAAAAAAACCTATCAAGATTTATCGTAATAAATTTTCTCAAATAAATCCCCGCTTAAATTTTACACGTTTTTAAAAAATACAAGAAAACAAATACTCATGTTGCAACTTCAAAACTGCATCTATATAAATAAATAAACACACAGCACTACGAAAAGGTTGATTTAGACTCCATACCACACATCTTTGGACTTTACACACATATTGATTATAGGCACTATCTCAGGTAGTACTCATCAAGTTAATTTGTCAAGTTGAATTTGGTGGTCTATTTTATTTTATTTTTTTTAACAAATAATAATACCCGCAGTTTGTCAATGACTTGTATAATTAGCACAACTGTTGCACTTTGTTTACAACCTAATTGAGTTGTCGTTACTCTATTATATCCCCGCCCACCCCCATTTATTTTTGTTCCATTTTCATTATCTATTTTTTTTTTTAATCTACCTCACACTTTGTTTACATTATTGAATTTCTGACTTCATCATTATAATCGACACAACATGATCACTAAGTGATTTAATAATATTTTATTCTATGAAAAAAAAAAAAATCAAATTAGTTGTATCCTCATGTCCACTGTCCCAGAGCCTCACGATCCCATGTGATTATGAAGACCATGGTCTCTGATGCAATAGTTTATTAGAATCTTATCCTAACGCCTACTAAGTCTATGTTCATAAAAACTTCCACTACAAAGCACATTGTTTAGAAATAAAATTTTAATGTTGAAGTCGGCTAACTTTTCAAAAATTAGTTATAGTTATTATTGACTTTTTAAAAAAAGATAAAACTCTGAAATATAATTTTTAAATTCAAAACCTGATAATCAAACAAAGCGATGCATTATGCATGTGACAATCTTTTTTGAACCCGTAATTATGATAGTACTTTGTTAATCGTCCTGTCACGAACATAGATAGTAGTTGGAATGCAACAATTGATGGGTGAGACATTACGTTGATTAAACTTTGAATTTCATTAGAATTTTGCTTATCGTATAACGATTCAAATGAGAATTCAAATTTTGTTTAAGGCGTACACCTAGCTAACTAGCCTCTGCCAAATAGTTGTTTGGATCAGTACTAGAAGTTCTTGTTATATTTTATTTTGAAAACATAATAATAGCCAAAAGATTTTAAATTTTTTTTTTTTTGAGCTCTGGATTAGTAAAGTGGTTATATTATTTAGCGATAGATCAACTTAATTATCATTTTGAATTGGTTGAATCTCTTTGTCTATATATAGAATAAATAGAACTCTTATAAATTACTTTCTGGTATACGCATAAATGAGTACCATAAGTTTTTTTTTTTTTACATCAACCACAATGGAAGAGGATCATAATAGACCTAGTTAGGATATTTTAGATATTTACTGGCTGAAATAAAAGTGTTATAAATTACTTTTTTGGTATATAATATATACACACAAACTTATTACTTAATAGTAATTAAATGTCAAATTTAATTTTTTTTTTTTTTTTTGGTTGGTTATGCGTTTTCGATTAAGTTTCTTTTAATTTTCCCTTTACGGAGACAAACTCTGCCACATTATAAATGGAAAATATTTAAGTGGAAAAGTAGGTAAATCTGTGAGATTAATCCTTGCATAAATTACAATACAGGACCAAAAAAAAAAAAAAAAAATGAAGAAGAAGAAAAAACGCAACATAATAAGTAGTATTCAGAAGAACAGGGGGAGCGTAAATTATGGCTGAGACAATATTATTTAGATATATTTGTTTAGACAATTAAAAATACAAGCTTTTGAACCAGAAGAACTTCTCCACATTTAATCAGTATACCTAAGATCGAGGGAGACGTGGATAGGAAACAAACGCAGACCCAGAAACCGAAAGGAGAAGAAGAAAAAGAAGAAGAAGAAGAAGAAGAAAACTAAAATCGAAAATAGAAACCAAACGCGTCAGCCATGGAAAGTCGGAAGAACAATTTACTATGCATTAGTAGGGCAATTGCGATTGTACTGGCCGCAATTGTTTCTGTACTTGGTTCCCGCCGAGCCCGTGCAGGTACTCCCGGTACTCCCGCAACCGCCGGCACATTTAGAATTCTGTGCACAAGTTGTGGTCCCACCTGCACCGGCGAGGATTCGTCGGCTGTTTTCAGAAGGCATCTGGAACTCCAGATCCGGGTCCTGTTGGGCGATGAGGCATTCGTCGGCGCTGCCGACGCAGATGGAGGCTGTGGTGGCTGTGCTGTTGCCGACGCTCTTAAATGAGGCTGTATCAGTAGTAGCTCCGCACTGATGACTTGTGTGGAGTGCAATCACCATCGTCACCACCGCCGCCACTGTGATAAAGATCTGCCTCCGCATTAAAAGTTCCTTGATTTTTTTGTCTCTCCTTGTTGTGGTTTCAAATGGAAAATCCTCTTTCTCAAAAAAAAAAAAAAAAAGAAGGAAAATCCTCTGTTTACTGTCTCCGCTTCTTAATGTACTATGTCTCTGCTCAAATACATGACAGATCTAAAATACTCGAGAATAGTTTGGGGCTTCTTTTTTTTTATTTAATTTTTAAATTTTTTTTTTAAAAATATTGGAGAGGTATTTCATTGATTGGGCCTTTCTGCTAGTGCGACTAAATTAATTATATCCTAGTTTCAATCATTACTTGGCAACTTTCAGTTGGTAAAGAAGTTTTTCCTTTTTTTTTTTTAAAAGAGGAGTGGAAACTTCCAATTCAAAATTAGTGAAGAGCAGACCTTTCTTTAGGTAGTTTGATGTGTTATTAAACGTATCAAGATTTATTTCTAGCAAAAAAAAAAAAAAAAAAAAAACCTATCAAGATTTATCGTAATATACTTAATCAAAATGACACCTCTAAGGCTCTAACTGAATGAACAGCTGATCATCACTTTCCATCTTTAACAAATTGAATATAATCTCCCCTCGTAAAAGCTTATAAATACATACCCGCGCATATAACAATGTTCATGTATTTGCTATTCAATTATACAAGCACCATTAAACTCGTTGTAATGCTGAGAACACCACCTTTTCATCATTCACCATCTTTAATAACATTTATTTATTAATTTTTTAGTTGATCAAAGATTGGCGTAAGACTGAGATGATAAGTAAGTTTTAGATTAACTAATTGGGTACTTTTGACTTATTATTTTGTTGGTTTTCAATTTGTTTTTAGGTTCTTTCACTTCGTTTTATTCTCTTTTGTAGGATTTAGGTAAAAAGGTGGATTCGTTGATTTTCGGCGCGATTGGAGCTAAAATGGAGCATTTGGGATGCTTTGGTATGAAGATCGAGTTTTGAAGAGTATTGGGCACCTACGCATCAATTTTATGGGGCCTAGGCGCTTGAATCGAGTTTTCCAGTAAAAAAACCCGAGAGCTTAGGGTCTAGGCGTTGTTTCAGTAACGCCTAGGCGCCAAAAGAGACTTCCGTCTACTTACCAGTTTAGGGCCTAGGCACAGAAAAAGAGGGCCCAGGCACAAATCATGAATACCAGTTTAGGGCCTAGGCACAGAAAAAGAGGGCTTAGTCGCTAATGCGGGATTACGCAAGATTCGTTTTGATTCTCCAAATTTGAAATTTAAAATTTAAATATTTCGATCATTGGTTATAAAATAGAATCTTTTTAGGGTTCCAAAAGAGGAGAATTTTTTGCAGAAAAGGAGAGGAGTGAAGGAGAGGAAAGCATTGGTGACTTGGAAAAGAAGATTAGCAATTCCGGAGACGGATCGTAATAATTCCGATTCATAAATCAGTTCTTTTCCTTTTCTCATCATGTTTAGAACATTATTTAGGATTTTGTTTAGTTTTATTATGAACTAAATTTCTTTTTCTAGGGCTACGATGTAGCCGGATTATGATTGTTCAAATTCACTATGGTTTAATTCAATTTTGATGTTTATTCATATCTATGCTGAGTGTTTAATCTATTCTTAATGCTTGTGAAAGTGTGCGCGCCCTTTCACATTGATTTGTGATTTAATTTGAAACTGAGAAGTGATAGTTGAATTAGACTTTGATTAAATACCATGAGATTGTCATAGGATAGAGATATCTACGAGGCTTATGTGATACTATGAATTTCTTGTTCTTAATTGTTGGGATCTAAATGTGCCCTAAGGATAGAAAATCAATGTTAGGGATTTTCTATAAATATGACATTTTGATATTAATAAGAGGAGATTATTCATGTTTAATAAGTTGTGTCCTATTTACTTTCATTTGTTGATTGTATGTTTGAGCAAACATAAAATACTCCTTGACTATTAGTAATATATCGGATTACCATATGTATACGGGGTATACATAGAAGATATGGTAATTTGATAACAGTCAAAATAAATAGTCCGCAATCGATGAAATAAGATTTGAGGATCTTATTCATGATAAGATTGTAAAGATTGTCTACTTCCTTGGAGGGATGGTTTGTCTTGACCATCGGATAGGTTCCGAGTGAAAACTTTAATGTATACCAGTATTGAGGTATGACATTGGACTGGACCTAAAGTGTTAATTGATTCGGTTTAATAATTCCGTTTATAAGAATCAATGACGCTTTAATTATCATCCTGTATTAATCTTAATCCTGAAATGATTACTTGAGTTCGTATCCATGACTTATGTACTTTAATACACTACAGGTGAGACACTGTTATTTTATGGTCAATATACTTGTGTTTTGGGTGCATGACTTATGGATAGAGAAATCAAGATTCATAGATATGGAATCCATAGCTATCTTAATGATAGTACATGTTATCTACTTAAAGGCATTATTCGAGGATTAAAAGATAGTATAACAAGATCTTGGCCATCGGTTTACTTTGTGTTCTCTGATGGTTTACCAATTGTATGGTTTTATAATTGGTGGTTCTTTCAATAGAGAATAATGGAACTTTAAGTTAAAATGATTGAAAAGGTAAAACGGAAAAAGTCCTTAATTCAATCATTGATAACATATGGGGATTAAGCAAGCGATGAATAAATCATAGAAGAAGCACTGCGTGAGAGAGCTTTCGTAATATGGTATGTAAACAGGAGTTTAGCTTCAAACTTATAGTGGAATAGTTTTGAAGTTGATAATTGATGAATAATTAATCTAGGATTAATTTTTCACAATTATAGGAGCCTCTTTACATATTTCCATCGGGTCCCTCTATTAACTCATATAGTTCCATATAGCGTCTCGGGATTTGTTCCTAAAGAGATCGGTAAATTTAAATGGAATTTTGTAATGTCTATTAGGACATGTACTATCTAACATGCAATCTGGAAAAGGATTGGACATGTAGGATTGGTGTAGATAAATAATATGATTTGTCAATATGTGATTGGTTGATTTGAATTTTAGAAATAAGATTGTGTTTGAATTATATAATTTTGGAAAACAAAGTTTTTCTCTCCTAATCTAAATATGGTGCACGGTTTTTAGATAGGTGGAGGGAAGAAAATTTTGTTTCAAAATTGTTCAAATATATTCCTAACATTAAATTATTAATTGATTTAAATAATGGAGATTATTTCATGAATTTTTCTCTCCTAATTAAAAGATGTGCACGGTTTTTGTGAGGAAAGAAATTTGAAATATTCCATTGATTTAAATTAATTAATATGGTTGATGTTTGTGGAAAATATTTATTCAAATGAGTGAATCTTATTTAAATTCAAAAAGGTTTAAAAGAAATTTGAATCTAGATAGGACTAGGATCTTTTTACTAGTCTAGATTCTTGATTTAAAATTTGAACAATCAATCAAGCTTGAAACTCAAAGTGGCCGAATTTTTGAGGAGATTTCCTCTTGGAAAAACGTTTCAAGGTTCAATGAATCTAGCCCTAAAATTATATGATCTTTTGGTTTAAAATTTATCCAAAAAATAATTATTAATTATTTTTAAAGAAGGAATTAAATTTTGAAAAGGATTAGATTTCTATATAAAGGCTAGGAATTCTTGAGAAACTAATTTTAGTAATTTTTCTAGAAGAAAAACGTTTTTGGGAAGAAAAAAAAATTGGTTTCTTCTGCTTCATAAAATTCGGCTATCTTGTGAGAAAGAAAAAGAGAGAAAATTCCATTGAATCAAAACTGTGAGGAAGGTTAAACCGAGTGATAATTTTCATAGGAGGTTAACCGGTTCCGATTTTGTAGTTTTGAAGAAAGAAGTTGGATCATATTCTCAACGAGGAACATCGGAATTGAGAAGGAGGGATCTAGACTTCGGAAAGTATTACCGGTCACTTGGATTCATAGAACGTGTGCCCACACACACTCTGAGACGTGGAACTCGAGAATAGTAGAGAAGACACGTTGGTCAAACGCTCTAGTGATTCCGGAATCCGAGAAATAAGGTACGCTTGATCATGAATTTAATTTATTGTTATTATATGCATCATGAGATTCTTTTCTAAACGACATTAAAATTTTAAAACTTCTGCTGCGCCGCAACTCTGATATCAGGTCTGTTTTTTCCAACATTAATAAATCATGATAAGTTTGTAGTTTGAAACGAGAGGTGAAAACTGACTTGTTGTGGTAGTTTGCTAATGCTTGAGAAAGATTAGTGATTACATTAGAGAAGTTTGTCATTAGCATAGGAATAAGCAGTGGTTGATTAAATTTGGTGTTTTGATCAGGATTAATTCGGTAAAATCGGAAACCCTAGATATCCTAATATATTGAATTTCTCCTTGCTAAACTCTGCATTGTGTTTAATTTAATTTAATTTTATTTTATTGCATCTTACAAATTTATAGTTCAAATAAAATTGGGATTAAAATAATTCGGTAATTAGTAGTATATAGTCTTCGTTGGGAACGATATCTTTTCATCTCTTATTACTTGAACTGGCTCGTACACTTGCAAAAATAAACCTATCATGAGACAATATACATAAAATTATATTACTCAATACTCAAAGTAAGCCCATTATATATTAGAAAAAAACTAGGACATTTACTCTAATCCCAACTTATGAGTATTAATTTAAGTGACGTATGAATTGTCATATTTTTTATTAGTAAGTGTTTAAAATATTAACACATCAATTGATTCTATCTATCAATAAAAATATGACACGTTAATTGGTACTTAAAAAATTTATATTAAAGTTGGTATCTCTAGTATTACTCTATAGATTACTCTCATATATAATCAGAGAATTATGTTATATAGATATACATAGAGCTGGTTCTCACATAGTTAGCAAAACCAATAAAATATATATATATTTTTAATTTGATTCCAATCTAACCGTATCTAAAGTTCGTAATTCCTTCATCAGTACATGATTTCAAGTACTAAAAAAAAAAAAAAAATTAAAGAATAGTAATTTCTGTCAAAACAATTTCGAATATATGAATGTTTATATATATATGCATATAAATTTTATTGCTCTGATTGCGATAGCCAATACAACTTTGGACATGGTTGTTATATAACCAAATACTGACACAAACCTTAACTCGGTCCAAACTTAAAAGCAGGAGAAGGCTCTTAGAAATAGCAAACAGGCAATTTTATATAACAGTCAACTCCAAACTCCCAAGTGTCCCTTTAGGTCAACATGGGAATTTGGAGTTTTTTTTTTTTTTTTTCCTAATAAAAAAACATTACGGTTTAGATTATAACTAAACACCCTTTCTAAGTTTAGTTATTGGATATTAAGAGTGATAATTGCTTTTCCCATTTCCCTCTTAAAAAAAATTATGGCTATTATTTCGGCCATCACAAACATCTGCAAAAAACATATTCATCTTCAGAGCCTAACAACTATTCTCATCGTCTTATACCTCACTGCAAGCACCGCTGAGCAACAGCTTCGTTACGCCTCAGTAGACGACATAGCCATTGACTGTGGCTTTCCAGGAAACAACACATCACTAGACCCGCCGAGCTGGATCGGAGACGTCAACTCCAAATATTTTAGTCAGTCTGAAGGCCGAAATAAAGATTCGGTCACCTTGGAATCCTCTGAGCAACAAATGGCGGAGGTGGATATGGTCCCTTACAGAACAGCACGCCTCTCGCACTCCGAGTTCACCTACAAGATACCAGTAACTCCCGGCCCAAAGTTCATAGAGACTTTTCTAAAGGCAAACCCCTTTATTTCTTTTCAGCTTCTTATAGAGACTTTAATCGTACCACATGCCTTCTTCTCCGTTAAGGTCGGTCGATACTCCCTCCTAAACAACTTCAGCGTTTCCCTTACTGCTGATGCTCTTGGCTGGGGAGCCATAAAGAGAGAATTCTGCATAACTGCTGAGCAGTCAAGTCTGAACATGACGTTCACTCCTAGTTATTTAATTTCGGGCGCCATTGCTTTCGTCAACGGCATCGATGTGGTATCCATGCCCTCCAATCTCTATTATTCGAAAGCGGGAGACAATGAAATTCGTCTTCTGGAACAGTCGAACTTCTTTAACCTGGAAAACAGAACTGCTTTGGAGACGATGTACCGCATAAACATCGGAGGAAACGCTATATCTCCCCTTTATGACACCGGCATGTTCCGGCAATGGGACAAGGAATATGATTACCTGACGGTAGAGGGCGTAAGTGCTTTGCCAGTTCTGGACACCAGCACTGACCTCAAATTCAGAGACAATATTTCGTCTTATGCAGCACCAGCCGACGTCTATAAGACAGCGCGGTCTACAGGGGATGTTCGCAAGGAAAAAAATCTGGAAAGGAGTTACAACCTCACCTGGGAATTTCCCGTGGATTCCGGATTCAGTTACTTATTAAGGTTGCACTTCTGCGAGATTATATCACTCTTCAGTAAAATAGGTGAACGAGTCTTTCCCATCTTTATCGCAAATGAAACCGCAGAACATAATTTCGACGTAGTCTTGTATAGTGGTGGCCAATATAAACCTTACTATAGAGACTGCGTGGTCTTAATGCTTGGTGAAAGAGGTCAGGAGAAAATTAACATCTCTGTTGCTCTGCAAGCTAACCCTGTAGATGCGAAGAGTGTCTACGCTGATGCGATCTTGAACGGATTGGAGATCTTCAAATTGAGCGACACCACTGGTAATCTCGCCGGTCCCAACCCTGACCGGATTCAAAAAGTTGTATCCAATATTTCCCCATCTCCCAAAAAAGATAAGAGCAATCGAACAACAATTATCGAAGTTGTTTCTAGTGTACCTTCCGACAAAGGAAAAAACTCAAAGAATCAGGCTCAAGCAATAGTCAAGGCACACCCTTGCCCACGGAGATCTGTGGATACTTTTCGTTGGCAGAGATTCGAGATGGCACCAACAACTTTGATGATAACTACATCATTGGGGTCGGAGGGTTCGGTAACGTCTACAAAGCACACCTCAATGGTGGGGCAACAACGGTTGCGGTCAAACGACTGAAGCCTCAATCATCGCAAGGGGCTCGTGAGTTCACAACCGAGATCGAGATGCTCTCCCATCTCCGCCATCGCCACCTCGTCGCTAATAGGCTATTGCCACGAGAATGGCGAGATGATCCTCGTCTACGAGTACGTGCCACGTGGCACTCTCTCTAGTCATCTCTATAATACCAATAACCCACCACTTACTTGGAAGGAACGGCTCCAAATTTGCATCGGGGCAGCTAGTGGTTTGCATTATCTCCATAGAGGTGTGAAGCACACGATCATTCACCGCGATGTAAAGACGAGCAACATTTTATTGGATGAGAGATTTGTGGCCAAGGTTTCGGATTTTGGTTTGTCAAAAGTGGGCCCAACTACCTTGTCGAAGACCCACGTCAGCACTATGGTCAAGGGTAGTTTCGGGTGTCTAGACCCCGAGTACTACAGACGCCAATTGTTGACTGAAAAGTCCGACGTGTACTAGTTCGGCGTAGTTTTGTGTGAAGTGCTATGTGGTGGGCCACCCATAATGCGAACGGTGGAGAAAAAGCAAATGCACATAGCTGAGTGGGTCCGGAGTTGTTATCAAGAGAGAAAGCTTAAGGAGATCGTTGATCCATTTTTGACGGATAAGATTGCGCCTGAGTGTTTAAAGCAGTTCTGCGAGATCGCGGTGAGTTGCACGCTCGATGATGGAGCGGAAAGGCCTTCGATGAAGGAAGTGCTAAGGGATCTGGAGTTTGCAATGCAACTGCAGCATAACGAGGAGGAAAATGTGAGGCTTGGTGGGGAACCATCTGAAATGATTGAAGATGGTACCATTAGGATTCGTTGTGGCTGGGAAGACAAATCTGGTTCTGTGTTTTCTGACATCAAGGGTTTACTAGGAAGGAGAGCCACATTTAAGCCACATCAAAGTAGTTTTTTTTTTTTTTTTTTTGGCGCCCACAAGAATTTTCGAGTGTTGGTTGCTCTACAAGCGACAATAGGATCATATCTTTTTCGCCATTTATAATCTTGTAGTCCAGTGCATGTTCACTTTGCGATTCAAAAACGTTGCAACATTCGCTTTTGACCGATTAATGAAAGTTTTCGCTTAGAGGACATGGATTTATATATTATTTTATATAGGATTTGTTCATGAATGCTCCATGAGATATAGAAACTTCTTTTGTTAGTCTTGCAACCATGATTTAATAACCAAAATATTCAGATTATTTATCAATCAATTGTAAGGTTGGGATAGAAGATATATTAATTTATCTAATGCTTTTTTTATATTATTACAAATGTATATTGTCCGCAATATTGTCATTCAAAAACGATGTGGATTTGCCGTCACGCTTTCATAAATCACAAGACTATTCTTCTAAGTTAGGACATTATAACGTTTTTTCCCCCGCCCAAAAAAAAAAAACATAATGTTAAAAATGTATCCACACGGGTGAGGCCAATAATGGGATGATCAAAAGGTGAGGACAACGTGGTTTTATTGACTAATTAACAACAGTGGCATGTTCACTTGTAGCTGAAAAGACATATTGGAGTTGAAATGTAGTGGGAAATATGACTCAGAGAGTTTATGAGAGCATTGTCTGGGCCTCTCACCTCTCTGAGATCATATACGTAGAGGAATTATAAGTTGTACTATTTTGAAATCTTTAGCGCCAAAAAAAAAAAAAAACTACTTTGTAATTTAACTAGCGTACGTGTAACTTGTGTTGTTCTAAACGTGTATGTTACATTAAATGCATGCTCATCGCAGGAGGAAAAAAAAAAAAAAGGAGGTACATGCATGAATGCTTTTAACACTCCAATCAATCTTCAAAAGGATTGAAATGTTAGAAATTGGAGGGATATTATAAAATGGGAAATATGGAAAATAGATATTTGATTGAATTGCAAAATGGCAAACGGCAAAAAATATTTTATTAAAAAGAGTTAGCAACCATATTAGTAGGTGTTTAAAAGTAGGACAAAATATAGAGCTCTTGTCTCCAATTTGTAGAAAAGGCTACTTGAATTATATGCTATGGAGAGATTATATATGAAGCACATAGCTTGGGTATTTATAGGCTTCAATATTGGCGGTTGCATCAGTGCCTTTGGCCTTTTTGCCGACCGTGGCTCTTCAGGAAACAACACCGCACTCGACCTCCGGAGCTGGACCGGAGACTTAAACTCAACATTTTTTCCCTTACAAGGCGGAAACAAAGCTTCAATCTCCTTAGCACAATTGATCAGCTAATGGAAGCCTTCAGTCCCTTGTAGGACTAATCGGTTCTCAAAGTTGGAATTCACAGTTAGAGTTAGTTAATTTTTTAAAATTAATTAAAAAATTAGTTAATTTTTTAGAAAAAGTTAAAAAATTGAGTTGGAAATTTTAGATTGAAATTGATGAATCTAATAAAGGGTTAGGCTTTTCAATCACAAAGACCGTGGAATCTTCTCTCTCTTTTTTTTCTTTTTTCTTTTATCTTTTAGTGATGTTACTAATATTACATGCCCATCGACTTCTGTAGTCTCAAAGTCAAGTCGTTGTCTTCTTTTCAGTAATAAAATAAATTATAAGAAAAGTGGAAGAGCAAAATTTCTCGTGGAAATGTTACAATAAGGTAACGACAAAGGTAAATGATCATGGATCAAGAGTGGAATAGTATTGCAAGGATCACCGAATAAGATAATGATACTACACGAAAACACACCAGTCGCAACCAAATTTTTTCGCCACCAAAAGCTTTGGTTGCAAAAGAGAGTCTATTGCGACCAATTTTCAGTTGCAAAAATTTTTGGTTGCGTTTAACATAACATTGCAACCATGTTTTTCTGCGACCAAATAATTTGGTCGCAAAAATATACCTACTGCGATCAATTAATTTTTTACTACAAAAATTTCGAGCCCCAATGGATAAAAAGAGGCGGGTAAATAAGTATTCCACAACTTTTTTTTTTTTTTTTTTTGGTCACTGAAAGTAGACAATCAGCCACCAATATTTTGGTATCAAAACTTTTAGTCTTTTTTGTGAACAAAATATTAAGGAATGTCCGAAGCAGAAAGTGGTGTTATCTGATACTAATTGCAGCAACCAAATCAGTAGTCACAAAAAACTCTTTTTGCTTAGTCTAAAATAGTTCTTTTTGATACTAATAATAGCAACCAAACCTATTGGCATTATCTCCAAGTACTCGAATCATATTAATAATTATCAGAAGCAATTAAACTCTTTTTGCAAATATAGCAAGAAAACAAATATAATCTAATAAAGGATTAAAAATCAGTACTTCAAAAAGGAAAACTAAATTTAAAAAATATATATATATATATATTAATGCTCTTGATTACATCCTGGATCAAGTTTTGAAAGATTTATTTTGCACACAAAGGCTTTAGGATGAAGTCTTGAGTTCTCGACTTCTATTTGCCTCCAATTAACCTGAAAGAAAAAAAAAATAATAAAGTCAACTAATCAAAGATCTTGATTTTTATTACTGTGACTTGTATTGCACTTTCTAACACAACATAGCGAATCAAAGTTATAAAAAAACACACCTTTATAATCAATCACTTTCTTCACTTTCAGATATATCTTCTGTATCATTAAGTAGTGATTCGTCATCATCATTTTCTTCTCCACTTGATTCTTGTAGGATCTCATCATTGGGATCTGTTTCCAACTGAACATCCACTCCTTCAACTTCAATCGGTTCGATCTCTTCTCGAACAAAATGAGTTTCTGTGTCGGTGACATCAAATGTTACATTGATGTCATTTGAGGTTTCTTCTTGATAAGCTTCTGCATTGATAACGATGTCCTCCTCACCACCGTCTTCACCACTTTTACTTGTTGATGGAGTATCCCAAATATGTCGATGATTTACTTCCGAACCACTTTCCAATTCTTGCCCTTTTTCTGATCGTCTAAATAATAGACTTCATTAACTTGGGTTGCAAGGTCAAAGGATCATCTTTGTAACATTCATTGCTTACATCGATACTGGTTGAATGAAATTCTGTATGCTTTTTTCTATTATCAACAGAATTATACCAAGCACATTTAAATAATATCACTTTATGCCAATATAGGCATTGCAGCTCCCAAATTTCCTTGATATACCCATAGAAATCACATAGCTTACCACCGTATTCTGATTCAACCAAAATGCCATAATTTTGTGTGTTACGCTTCTCATCTCGGGTTTTTGTACGGTAGCGAACTCCATTTACCATGCAACCAGTATATGGAAAAACTAGAAACCTCGGTCGACATGCAAGTGCATACAACTCGTCTGTCATCACTTCCGTAAATGGTTGATGATACAAATGTTTTATCTGTACATAGTTAAAATGAATATGGGGACGGACACAATTCAAAAACAATTAAAGTCACAATAATTAGACAAAACTTACTTTATCCTCAAACCATCTTGAAAAATCGTCTTTTTGAGTTTTACTACTACAAAAGTTGGCTTACATGATGGAAAATACACGACGGTTTTTGTGAAACTGTCATCTTAAACAGGATTATACGACGGTTTGATAAAACCGTCGTGTAAACAAAAAATTACTCGACGATTTTGATGAACCGTCGTATAATCCGCCAAATTATACGACGGTTTTCTTGGAACCGTCGTGTAATCCGGCTGCATTTCAAAAAAAAAAAACAAAGGATTACACGACGGTTTGTATAACCGTCGTATAATCCTCTGAAAATTTTTAAAATTTTCAAAATTTCAAAAACAGGATTACACGACGGTTATAGAAAACCATCGTGTAATCCTCTGAAAATTTTCAAATTAAAAAAAAAAAACCATCGTGTAATCCTCCAAAATTTTTTAAAATTTTCAAATTAAAAAAAAAAAGAGTCCACGACGGTTCTAAAAATAGTCATGTAATCCTAAGATTACACGATGGTTTTAAAAACCGTCGTGTAATCCGAGGATTACACAACGGTTTTGCTCAAAACCATCGTGTAATCTTGGATTACATGACGATTTTTAGAACCGTCGTATAATCTTCGAAAATTTTCAAAAAAAAAAAAGGATTACACAACGGTTATAGGATTACATGACGGTTTTGAGCAAAACCGTCGTGTAATCTCCGAAAATTTTCAAAAAAAAAAAAAAAGAATTACATAACGGTTATAAAATCCGTTGTTTTTTGAGCAAAACCGTCGTGTAATCCTAAAACCGTCGTGTAATTTCCGAAAATTTTCAAAATTTTTAAAATTTCAAATTAAAAAAAAAAAGATTACACGACGGTTTTGAGCAAAACCATCATGTAATCCTCCAAAAATTTTCAAAATTTTCAACTTTTATGCTTTGGAATTCCCACGAAAGCCCATTACATAAATACACTTTTCTTTTCATTTATTATCATTTTCATCTTCAACCCTCTAGACAACTCAAACTTTTCTCCTCCCCACCTTCTTCGCCCGCCTGCCTGCCCCCTAACTTAAAATATGGTCACGCCGCCGCCGCCACTTCAAACTTTTCCCAAACTGCCGCCATAGTCCCAGTTTTTTTCCGCGGTTGCCGTCACCACCACCTCTCTCTCCCGATGTTCTCATCAAGCCCGTGACAATTTTTCTTTAAAGAAAAGCAAGGTAACTTCTATATTACTCACTTTCTTGTTTTCTAACAAAACTACGAATACACAATGCTTTAATAACTTGCGTGAAGTATAATTTGTAGTGTTGTTTGAATTTTTTTTTTTATTGTTGCTCTTTGGAGATGAATGTTTTGTGCACGGTTTTGGCACTTTACACACATTTTTTAATATGGTTTTTATCCGCCCACCACATGCTCGATGAAATGCCAAAATGAAATTTATTTTAGATAATCATATGGAATTTGATTCTAGTATAGTGTGTATCATTACACAACGGTTTTGCTCAAAACCGTCGTGTAATTGGGCTTGAATTAAAAAAAAATTGACTTTTTTTTTGTGATGGCACATATTATACGACGGTTTTGCTCTGAAACTATCAAGACACACCTATTATCGGACTATCAAGACATCACTAGATCCTAAACTACCAAAAGCTCGTCGGGCTAGATCTGATCAATAAACTCTCATCTAGAATCTTCCGATTCCATTCCCGCTGAAATCACCAAACCAATTACCCCTTAGCATCCACGGTAGTGGCAGTGGAATTCTCACATAAGGGAAACCCTAAATATGAGAAAAATGGAAAGAGAGAAAGGGAAACACAACTGGTAAAGTACAAAGTTTTCACATAAACAAAGGGACACTTTTTGCATCTTATAGATTATATACTGTACCGACCCATGCTTCCTTCTGGTATGATGTTGTCCACTTTGGGTCTCATGTCTGTACGGTTTTACTCTTGGGCTCATCCTAAAAGACCTCATACCATTATGAGGTGGCCTCTTTATTTATGAACCATCACATATATTCATTCTAAGCGATATGAGACTGCACATACCCTTTTTCCTTGTAAGGACTTATGACTGTCACAATCACCCCTCCTTTTGGGGCCTAATGTCTTCGTTTGCCACATTTCCGGTTGAGTATAGGC
Source organism: Ficus hispida (assembly GCA_025413025.1). Taxonomy (NCBI): domain Eukaryota; kingdom Viridiplantae; phylum Streptophyta; class Magnoliopsida; order Rosales; family Moraceae; genus Ficus; species Ficus hispida. The sequence continues at coordinate 26,327,932 of CM046365.1, forward strand.
TCTGATATCATTTCTAACAACCTATGCCTCCTTCTGATATAAAATTGTCTGCTTTGGGTCTTGTGTCCGTATGACTTTGCTTTTGGGCTCACCCTAAAAAGCCACATAGCATTAGAAAGTGATCTCTTTACTTATGAACCTTCACATACAATCATTGTTAAGTAATATGAGACTACACAGCTTACCCTTTCTTCTTGTTGAGACTCTTGACTGTCACAATTATCTTGTGCTAGTTTTTTACAAGTGATGGAGTTAGAAAAATTTTTCGCAAGGAGCATGAATTGAATAAAAAGTTTGTTCCAAAACTACAATACTTCTTTTGCCATCTTTATCTATTTGTAACTTTGTTTCTTTGTTTCTTTTTTTTTTTTCCTTCTTTATTTTCCTACATGAACTATGATAGAGTTTAATTAATTTTAAAATTTAGAATTCAAAAAATTGTGAAATTTTATAATAATATAGTCAATTTTGATTTATTTGAATTATTACATTGTAAACATTTAACACTTTAAAATCAAAATTTAGGATAGAATCTGTAAATATTATAACCAAAAGAATTTTAACAGAGTAAATAATGGATAAAGTTGTAAAATACGTTTTTATATTTGAAAAAACTAGTGAAAATCATTGAAGTTTTCAAAGTTAAAGAGATAAAAATGGAACTCTAACCTCCCTCCACTCTTGTTTCTAAATAATCTCAACTCTAAATTTGAAATGATTTAAATTACAATCACAATCACAATCTTCAAACTCCAACTTTCTATGTGTAATTTTCAACATCAAGTTTATTCTAGTAGAACTGATAACTTGAAAAGTTATTTTTTCACTCCAAAAAAAAAAATCTATATTATTCTTATGAATATTAGATTGGCTAATTGATAGAATTTAACTTTCCAAAAAAAAAAACTGATATAGTATAATGAATTCAATATATATGCATGTGTATTAACTTTCTCAACTTTTTTTTTCCATAATTTTACGGAAAAACCCTTTTGTTTTGCTTAAACTATAGATACTTTAATATTTAAATAATATAAATGCTTTAACATTTAAAAAAGTATAAATGCTCTAACACAGAAAATATAATATTTAGAAGCACCTTGATTTATAGTTGAAAGCTTCAAATTTTGTTTTATATTTAAAAATTAAAGAATGCATAAATATTAATGAACAAGTATAATAATTTTTAAAAATATAATAATTAATATTAGAGTAAAGAAATTTAAGTGAAGTTGGCGCTTATTTTTGCCTCCAAAGCGATGAAATATTTGAAGAAAAATGCGCCAAACCTGCCGCCTCCTTTTCTCTCTCTCCTTTTTCACTCTTCTCTCCCTCTCTGTCACGCACGTTGCTGCCTTAGCAGGAAATCCCGTCTCCAGCCAGCCACCTTCGCACGCGCCTGTGATCCATGCAACCCATCAACCGAGCGTCCAATAGCAGGAGTTTGGCAACATCACTCGCCGCCGTTTGCCGGAAAAATGCTTTGAAATTTTTGTTAACACAAGTTTTCAAGCAAGATTTCGGTGTAATCCGACCTCTGTTTTGCGAGCCGTTGTTTCGTTGATTTCCACTTGTCGAGAGGAACAAAACCCAGTCCATCACCACTCTGATCGTTGCAGGAAATTTTCCCGATCCGCCGCCATCTTCAGGTCCGTTTTCTTACATTTTCGAGAAAACCGAATGCCGTTTGAAGAAATCAACACCAGAAATGGGTTTTCTTATCATATGTTGGCTATTTGCACATGTAATTTCTAATATGTTAGGTCGCTGTCTCTTGAGGAAATAAATTTTACAAAAATTTAACTCATTTTTGGAAGCAGTTTTTATCCCCTTTACTATTTCGTTCACTTTGTTTAGGTCTTGGCCCCACTTAGGGAGAAGCATGATGAATTTATGCTGAGAGAACTTGTGAAAAGATGGGCGAATCATAAGGTCATGGTTAGATGGCTTTCGCGTTTCTTCTTTTTATCTTGATCGCTATTTTGTTGCTCGACGGTCGTTTCCTCCGCTTAACGACGTTGGACTCACCTGCTTTAGGGACCTGGTTCGTAGTTATTAATTCTATTTATGGTATTGTTTAGATATGTACATTTGTTTTTACCACTTTTTAAGTATTTATTTATGTAATTTCAGGTTTTTCAGGAGGTAAATGCTAGGGTCAGAGATGCTGTGATTGTTTTGGTTTGTTTTCTATTGGTATCTTATTGGCACCTATATTATGTTGACACTATATATTTATTGACTAGTTATTGTACATCAGATCGACAAAGAACGTGAAGGAGAACAGATTGACAGAGAATGTTATAGATATATTTGTTGAAATTGGGATGGGACAAATGGATCAGTACGAAGGGGACTTTGAGGCAGTGATGCTTGAAGATACTGGTTCATATTATAACCGGAAAGCATCAAACTGGATTTTGGAGGATTCTTGTCCTGATTACATGTTGAAGGTGATTTGTTGTTGTTGTGCATCTTGTATTGTATGATTATCGCGTAGGTTGCCTGACTATAACATCTATGGTTTTTAGGCTGAGGAATGCTTGAAAAGAGAGAGGGATCGAGTTTCTCATTACCTACACTCAAGCAGTGAGCAGAAGCTAGTGGAGGTTGGTTAAATCATATCTATGTTTTGTTGTGACGGTAGTAGATCATCTCCATGAATTAACCTTTTAATTTTCGGTTGTTAAGAAAAATAAGCTGTTATGTTGCCGGATTTTTATGAAATTCAACCATAATTGATGTTTGAATTTATATTTAGTTTTACAAGTTACCCTATCAAAATAATTTTATAATCTAGAGTGGGTTATTAGGGCCCTTACCTTTTCTGGCTCTAGGAAGAGCTGGTGGAACTAAAATAGCCGGATTCTCTTACCTGTTATTTACTCTCTTTGATCGTCGAACTCCATTTTTCAGGTCAGCCATCTTATTTAAAGAAAATAGAGGTCGTTGCATCGTGCGTTCGTTTACATATAATCACAATTTTTTTTCCTTTTGGTTTTTGATTTGTTGATTTTGTTGTGATTTCTAGTGTTTTTTGTTTTCTTTACACTCATATAATGCTTCTTGGTTTTTTTTTTTTTCATGGAAAATAGAGTCTCAGGAAATTGTCTGTGTGGGAAAGCTTGGTAGGGAGAGATTTCTTGCCTTGTGCTAGTATCGATTTATCTTCTTTCCCTTATGATTTTTTTGAGCTTTATAATTGGTTGCCTGTTAGGGGTGGCAATACGGGTCGCAACACGACGACACGACTCGAAAACGACACGAATTTCATGGGTTTGGGTTGAGAAAAATAGGGGGCGGGTCGTGTTCGGGTTGGGAAAATTGGACACGAAAAAATTCGTGTCGTGTTCGGGTTGGACCCGTTTTTTTGTGTCAATTTCGTGTCACTTTTCGTGTCAATTTCGAGATAATTTCGTGTCAAATTTCGTGTCAAAGTTCGTGTCAATTTCGGGTCAATTTTGGGTCAATTTATCATGTCAAATTCGGATCAGATTCGGGTCAACCCGAACATAACCCAGTTATAACACATAAATGAGTTCGAAAATTTAAATGTTTAAAAAATAAAAATAAAAAACCATAAGACTAAGAAGCAGCCCCTTTGCCTTTTACCTTACTCCTTTACTGATTATTACTTATTAGATCTGCCTCTGCCTCTACCTTCTCTCGGTTTCTCCCCTCTAGCCGTCTACCATCTTGCGTCACGCTCACGCCCTCTGCTGGAAACCAACCTTCTGCTGGAACTTCCAAATCTGCCTCTGCCGTCTTCCCTCGGCTCTGGCCATCTACCATCTCGTGCCTCACGCGGTCATGCCGTCACCTCCTCCAAGCCAGCAACCTGCCTCTGCCTCTACCTCTGCTAATCGGAACTTTTGATTCAGAATCTGCGATCTCCCCATAACTGGTATGTAATTTTTCAAACCATCTAAAGTTCAAAATATAGATTTCAAACCAAAATGCTATTTTCTCTCACAATCTGAGCCAAAATTTGTAGAATTAAGTATGAAAACTTTTCATTAAATGGGATCTAAATGTGTCCTAAGGATAGAAAATCAATGTTAGGGATTTTCTGTAAATATGACATTTTAATATTAATAAGAGGAGGTTATTCATGTTTAATAAGTTGTGTCCTATTTACTTTCATTTGTTGATTGTATGTTTGAGCAAACATAAAATACTCCTTGACTGTTGGTAGTATATCGGATTACCATATGTATACGGGGTATACATAGAAGACATGGTAATTTGATAACAGTCAAAATAAATAGTCCGCAATCGATCAAATAAGATTTGGGGATCTTATTCATGATATGATTGTAAAGGTTGTCTACTTCCTTGGAGGGATGATTTGTCTTGACCATCGGATAGGTTCCGAGGGGAAACTTTAATGTATACCAGTATTGAGGTATGATATTAGACTGGACCTAAGTGTTAATTGATTCAGTTTAATAATTCCGTTTATAAGAATCAATGACGTTTTGATTATCATCTTGTATTAATCTTAATCCTGAAATGATTACTTTAGTTCGTATCCATGACTTATGTACTTTAATACACTATAAGTGAGACACTGTTAATTTATGGTCAATATACTTGTATTTTGGGTGCATAACTTATGGATGGAGAAATCAAGATTCATAGATATGGAATCCATAGCTATCTTAACGATAGTACATGTTATCTACTTAAATGCATTATTCGGGGATTGAAAGATAGTATAACAAGATCTTGGCCATCGGTTTACTTTGTGTTCTCTGATGGTTTACCAATTGTATGGTTTTATAATTGGTGATTCTTTCAATGGAGAATAATGGAACTTTAAGTTAAAATGATTGAAAAGGTAAAACGGAAAAAGTCCTTAATTCAATCATGGATAACATATGGGGGTTAAGCAAACGATGAATAAATTATGAAAGAAGCACTACGTGAGAGAGTTTTCGTAATACGGTATGTAAATAGGAGTTCAAATTCCAAACTTTTAGTGGAATAGTTTTGAAGTTGATAATTTATAAATAATTAATCTTGAATTAATTTTTCACAATTATAGGAGCCTTTTTACATATTTCCATCGGGTCCCTCTATTAGGCTCATATAGTTTCATATAGCGTCTCGGGATTTGTTCCTAATGAGATCGGTAAATTTAAATGAAATTTTGTAATGTCTATTAAGACATATACTCTCTAACATGTAATCCGAAAAAGGATTGGACATGTAAGATTGGTGTAGATAAATAATATGATTTATCAACATGTGATTGGTTGATTTGAATTTTAAAATAAGATTGTGTTTGATTTATATAATTTTGGAAAACAAAGTTTTTCTCTCCTAATATAAATATGGTGCACAGTTTTTAGATGGGTGGAGGGAAGAAAATTTTGTTTCAAAATTGTTCAAATATATTCTTAACATTAAATTATTAATTGATTTAAATAATGGAGATTATTTCATGAATTTTTCTCTCCTAATTAAAAGATGTGCACGGTTTTTGTGAGAAAAGAAATTTGAAATATTCCATTGATTTAAAATAATTAATATGGTTGATGTTTGTGGAAAATATTTATTCAAATGAGTGAATCTTATTTAAATTCAAAAAGGTTTAAAAGAAATTTGAATCTAGATAGGACTAGGATCTTTTCACTAATCTAGATTCTTGATTTAAAATTTGAACAATCAATCAAGCTTGAAACTCAAAGTGGCCGAATTTTTGAGGAGATTTCCTCTTGGAAAAATGTTTCAAGGTTCAATGAATCTAGCCCTAAAGTTGTATGATCTTTTGGTTCAAAATTTATCCAGAAAAATAATTATTAATTATTTTTCAAGAAGGAATTAAATTTTGAAAAGGATTAGACTTCTATTTAAAGGCTAGGAATTCTTGAGAAACTAATTTTTAGTATTTTTCTAGAAGAAAAACGTTTTTTGGGAGAGAAAAAATAATAATTTGGTTTCTTCTGCTTCATAAAATTCGGCTATCTTGTGAGAAAGAAAAAGAGATAAAATTCCATTAAATCAAAACAGTGAGGAAGGTTAAACCGAGTGATAATTTTCATAGGAGGTTAACCGGTTCCTGTTTTGTAGTTTTGAAAAAAGAAGTTGGATCATATTCTCAATGAGGAACATCGGAATTGAGAAGGAGGGATTTAGACTTCGGAAAGTATTACTGGTCGCTTAGATTTATAAAACTTGTGCCCACACACACTCTGAGACGTGGAACTCGAGAATAGTAGAGAAGACACGTTGGTCAAATGCTCTAGTGATTCCGGAATCCGAGAAATAAGGTACGCTTAATCATGAATTTAATTTATTGTTATATGCATCATGATATTTTTTTCGAAACGGCATAAAAATTTTAAAACTTCCGCTGCGCTGCAACTCTAATATTGGGTCCTTTTTTTACAACAAGATCCCAAGGCCAAACCAGTAAAGGTAGTTATTTACATGCGCGAGATCGTAGGATGTTGAGGAACAACAACACTCGATCCGCTTTGCCGTCATTGCGGGAGCTCGAGCTGAGGCTCCATCGTCATAGAAGATTGCTGACGGATTGGATCTGGTGTTATCTCCCCCATGGTTCCATATCCCATCGGAATCTTATGAATGGGAAAGCTTATTCAATGTGTTTGGATATGGGATTAGGGTTTTTAGTTTCATTTTTTTGACCTTTTCTTTCTGGGATTTGCGTGAAATTTGATACTTCGAATGAAATTTAAGTTTTTTTTGGAGGTAGGTAGTTTTAAATATTGAATTTATGTT
>CM046365.1:26334781-26352584 GCA_025413025.1 Ficus hispida
AGTATACTGTCAAGTCAAGTTAATTTTAATACATATTTATTTAAAAAAAATTATGATTATTAAGTTAACAGGATGTGATTGGAAGGATATTATAATAGTAATTTCATATATAATTCTATTTTTATGACTAGAAACTTTATACAAACAGAGAAACTACGAACTTTCTTAAGCTTTTCTCTTTCATTTTTTTTCCCCCTTTTTCTTTTTGTTTGATTATGGCTTTGCCTGTTTTTTCTTTTCTTTCTTTGAACTGGAAAGGTTTTAGCTTTAATGGGCTTCTGTCAAGTTGTTGTCGACGAAACAAAGCTGCAAACAATCCATCCAAATAATTGTCTCGAATCTTTCTCCATATGGGGTGGGCCGACCACTAGTTAATCTTATGATACAAAATTAATCATGATAATTAGTTCAAGTTGGTCTACAATAATACACGCCTTCAACATCATTGTTTTAGATCCTCAATTTTGAAGACCTTTTGCTACCAAACAATCTTTATCCCTTTTTTTATTTTTATTGTTTTGGAAAAGATTTGCTCCAATTTAATATGAGAAGTCTTTGCAAATTGCACAATACTATTTCACTCGTAATCCATTATGAATTTGGCAAAAGAAAAGTCATCGTGGCATATAAGAAATCCTACAATAAGATGATGACAAATTAGGGCAAATGAAATAGTTAAAAATGGAAAGAAATGGTCGGCTGTTCATTCAGTTAGAGCATTAGAGGTGTCAATTTGATTAAGTATATTATGATAAACCTTGATAGGTTTTTTTTTTTTTTTTTTTGGCTAGAAATAAATCTTGATAGGTTTAATAGCTCATCAAACTACCTAAAGAAAGGTCTGCTCTTCACTAGTTTTGAATTGGAATAAGGTATGTAGAATCTTATTTTTAAAACTTCACAAGAAACAATAGTATTTATGTAATTGATATTCTCTATATAAATGAACCAGAGGAATGTAAATAAACCAGGAAAAAAATATTAATATCGATAATTTTACTCTCACAAACTACTCTAAGATATTAAGCCCGCTAAGACGACAATGACTTTCACTAAAATAAAAAATTAATAATAATAAAAGGACAAACAAAAAAAGACTTGACTTTTAGACTACACGTAGCAGACGCGGACTGGCATGTAATAAATTAAGAAGATTCCCTAGCGGGCCAGTAATATGGCTTTTTTTTTTAAGCAAAACTTTGGGGCACTTTAAAAAAATATATACGAGAAAATACTTTGTGGGGGTACTTGACCTTTCCGGTGAATTAATTGGTGCTTATCTAATATGCATTTCTATTATTTCTGTAGATCTTCTCTCTTTGATCTCAAGCATTGCTTTCCCGCGTTTTTCACCAGAATGAAAAAATATATATTTATAATCTTATAATCTAATATTCCGTTTGAATGAACTATTATATAATAATCATAAACATTTGTTTGATCAGTTATTAAATCAATTTATTTGATTATTTAACTATTTCATAAAATTCAACCCGGAAATCAAATATAAATTTTTTACTTTCTCAAATATTTACTGTTTAAATGTTGTATTTAATAAAAATTATTGAAATATTGTTTCATTTAAATGCACAATTCAAATTTTACATTTAATTGCAATCTATTATCTAAATGGGTTATAATTATTGAATTAACAAATAATTGTACGTGACTATACTTAGGATCCCGGTGGTTTGTTTGATCGTATGTGGCTCATGCGTTGGGCGCTAGGGTTCGGCAAGCCTGCTTTCGTGTTTGGTTTATGCGATCTCAATTTTCAGCCAATAATTTTTTTTAAGGAAAAAAAAGAAAGATAGGTGATTCAATAGGCTTATTGCCAGTAACGATATAGGCTTATTGCACGAAACCAAGAGATTCATAGCTAAGAATTTTGAGATGAAAGATCTTGATGATGTCTTTTTTGTATTAGGCATACAGATACACCGGGATCGCTTTCGGTGTATTCTTGGATTATACAAAAGAGCTATATCGAAAAGGTTCCCCTGAGATATTGTATGCTGAATTGCAAACCAAGTGATACCCCTGTGACTAAGGGAGACAGGTTTAGTCTCAATCAGTACCCTAAGAATGATTTTAAGGAAAAGGAAATGCAGAAGATTCCCAATGCCTCAGCAGTAGGGAGTATAATGTATGCTCAGGTTTGTACGCCTCCAAATATTGCGTAAGTTACTAGGACATTAGGCAGATATTTAAGCAATCTAGGAGTAGATCATTGTAAAATAGCTAAACATGTCTTGTCATACTTACAGAGAACAAGATACTACATGCTCACGTATCGGAGGTCGGATCAGTTTGAGATCGTTGGGTATACTAACTCCGATTTTGTTGGATGCCCAGATAGTATTAAATCTATGTCGGGCTATATCTATCTGCTAGCTAGAGGTGCTGTCTTCTGGAAGATTGCTAAACAGTTACTTATAGCCTCTTCTACCATGGCAGCAGAGTTTATAACGTGTTATAAGGCATCTAATCATGGAAGATGGTTGCGAAATTTTGTCATAGGGCTGCGCATAGTGGATGGCATTGAAAGGCCACCAAGTTATTTTATGATAATAAGTCAGCAGTGATGTATTTCAATAACAACAAGAGTTCCACGAAGTCAAAGCATATAGACATCAAGTTTCTAGTTGTTAAAAAAAGAGTTCAGAGTGGACAGTTATTTATAAAACCCATCAAAACAAACTCCATAGTTAGGGATCCGCTCACTAAGGGTTTGCCACCCAAAGTGTTTCATGAACACATTGCTCATATGAGTATTATGTTAATTGATGATATTCAATTTTAGTGGGAGTTTGTAATTTTCGATGCTTTTATAATATAGACATACTTTTAGTTATTTCAGTTTATGGATATTTTGATGTTGTTTTCTATAGAAATAAAGTTTTGGTTTATTTACAGTCTAATTTTAGTATGGTTTAAGCTCACTAAGGGTTAAGGGTGGACTAGCTGGAAACAGGTATGTTGAGATCATATTACATGAAATTTCCATGCTTGATATCGCCATCATGATCCATGTCACTCAGTTGTATCAACATACGTGACTATTGATGGGTCATGACAACTGTAACAAAGACCGATTTTATTCTATGTTAGTATGATTGATGGACTGGATTGGTTATAAATACATTTCGGTAATGACAGCAAAGTTGAGCTCATTCAGTTATTTTTGCAAAGCATAATTATTAGGTTACACATATAGTCTAAGTGGGAGATTTTTAGATCATTAATCCAACGTTAGGCTTATATGTGAATAATTATGTGTTGTGGATTGTCAAATTAGGTTAAATCTAATTAAAAGTGATCTACTAAATTTTGGTTGATTTGAACTTTAATATATCTGATAGGATGTGAGCCTTTAATATGCAGATACTTAAAAGGTAATTTCTATTTTTATAATGGGCTAAAATAGAAATATCAAAAAATAACAGGAAAGTTATCTATATATAGTGATAATGGTCCCCAGATCACTCTTATTATTATCATTACTCAATTCTGACATCGCATATTCAGAGAGAGAACACAAAGAAGATTAAAGGATTCTCTTGGAAAACGTATTGATCTGAAAGGTCAACCGCACGACTCTAGAAAGCGCGATTAATCGTTATGGATTCAGGTAGACTTCCACTTATTTGTTAGTAGATTCTTTGTGATCCAATATGAATATTATTAGAATTTTAGGTGATGATTTTCGCCAAAGGAAATTATCAAACATGGACCACTTGATATTAGCAAGACTCGTTTTTTCCTTCCCTTTTTATGGGATCCTTGCTCTCTAAACCCAAGACGGATTAACTTTCACCCACTGACAATCCGAATCAGTTTAGAACACATTTCCCCGTTCTTTTTATGGGTCTCCAAGGGTTAATTGATTAACATGAAAATTTGTGATTCTAACTGCAACTATTATATATTTCATCCAGATGATTTCTCAGTTTGTCTTAGATCATCCTTGTATATAGTGTCTAATCCAATTTTTCAAAAAGGTCTAAGAATTTTTTATTTGACTTAAATTTTTTAATATTTAAAATTTACACCTTATGTATCCTTTTTTTGAACTTATCTTATTTATTTGTTGTCTGTAACAGACCCCAATCCTAAAAAACAATTCATGTTTTAAATTAAAAACTTTTTAAATTGGGGTGGAAAAATGGTTTTTTGCGAACCAAAAAATTGGTGGCGAATTTGTTTATTTTAGTCGCAAAAAGTTTTTTTGTGACCAAAAGTTTGGTCGATAGGTAGTCGCAACAGCTTGGTTGCAGAAACTCGTTTCGTTCTAAACCTATTAGAACTTTTAGTGACTAAATATTTGGTTGTTAATCATGTAATAACTTTTCATTGAAAATAATTGTAAAAAAAACAAAAACAAAAACAAAAAAACAAAACAAAACAAAACAAAACTTGAGTATAACAAATTACATTATTATTTAATGTATATACTATCGATAATTTTATAGTGAACCAAATTAATATACAAATTTCATGTATGCTCTATTTGTAAAGTTTCTCATAGAAACATCTAAAATAGCTTAAATTTAATCATCATCAACTTGTATACATAAGCCCATTTGGTCTGATTTTTTACTTTTTCAATTCTTTCGCCCAAATAAAACTATCATCGGAAGTTTCTAAATCAGATGCATGCCCATCAATTTCAGTTCAATCATCATCCATATGAATTTGAAAAAATCTGTAAGAATAGCATAACATTTCTTATTAGATTATTATCACTAACTTTACTTAAAAGAAAAAGGAATCATTAACAGTTTTGTAAAGATCTTATTAATTACCAAAAGTACTAACATAATCTATAGGCAAAGGTAACATATAGATAATAGCATGTGCCAACCTCTCAAGTGTAAATGCTGATATATCCTTATCCGTTTGTATGCCATATGCATGAATGGCAACATTAATGACATAACTCATAGCAAGCGGCAGATGTTGATAGCACTAAAATAGTTTTCCACTTTGCAATATGAATTAGCCATTTAACCAAGTAGTCCAATATTAGGTTATAAGCATCAGCTTGGATAACTTCTTATTTAATGTTTTGGGTGTGAGTGCACAATATCAGTGCAAAATAGGACCCTGTAATTGGGTAAGAATCAAGGATTTACTAGAGCCGATGACATTATGCATATATTGATAGAACCCAACAAAAAAAATAAAAAAGAATCATATGCATTTATACCAATTGTCTCGATAAGAATGCAAACACAAAAAATTAAGCTTTACTTTGTTCCATTATCAACCTTGATATAGTTTGCTAACCAAATTACAATGACTCATTCACAATTCACGTTTCCTTTATGTTACAGACAATAGGGGTGTCAAGTCGTGTCTCACGTCGTGTTTGAGTCGTGTCGAATTTTTTCTACCCCAACCCAAACACGACCCGTGACACGAAAATGACACGAAACTGCGACACGAACACGACACGAACTCGTAACGGGTTGACACGACACGACATGACACGAACTTGATTCAATTTAAGCAATTCAATTTAAAGCAAATTATATCCCAAATTCATAAAAAACCTAGATGAATAATAATTTACATTCAACAAAAACATACCATTGACAAAACAATAAGTTTTAAGGATCATAAAATTAAACTTCTAACTCAAGTGCAAAGTTCACAATCATAATTAGACAAAGTCTTATTACAAACATCTTAATAAAGTCCACAAATCCAAATACAAACATAAAAAAGTCTAAATTCAAACAACATAACACCAATAAAATATCGAGTTCTAGTAGACAAATAAAACTAAATAAATAGTCGCGCCAACATTAACACAATCCAAACACAACAAGTCCAACTCAGGCACATCCAGAGTTAGAATCTTGATCAACTGTTTTCTCCTCATCAATGTTGAGATTCAAAACATTTTGAATGACATCATTCATATCTTGGTCAACTGTTTTGATTCCAACTACACGAGAAAGATTGAAAAAGAATTTATGATTACGAGATTAATTTAACAATGCTAATTAATAATAGAGAACCTGAGAAAATTTACCTTCACTCCCAAACAACCAATCTCTTAAGCATATAATTGCCTCAACAGTGTCAGGCTTAAGAGAACTGCGAAACTGGTCAAGCACACGACCACCAATACTAAATGCAGCTTCTGAAGCAACTATTGATGTAGGAATGCTCAAAATGTCACGAGCAATTGCAGCAAGTATGGGGTAGCGACATTGATTTGTCTTCCAATAGAAAAGGATGTCTATATCATCACTCCTTCTCATCCTAGGCTCATCCAAAAAAAGTTCCAACTCCGATTTGCTATTTGCACTAGAAAAAGAATTAGAGAAGACATCATCAAATTCCTACACAACAAACAACAAACATTAGTTTATAAAAGTCACTAGTTAGTAAAAAATAAATAAATAAACAAAGGAAATGGAATATTACCTTGAAAATATCAGATTCATCCACATCCATTATTTGCATTGCTTTACCTTTGTCCTTTTGCTTACTAGATGGTGGAGTGACATTCGCACCTTCAACAAGTTTCAACTTGTATTCTTCAAAAAGGGCTTCCAACTTCGTACGTAATGAAAACAACTCAGAAGAGTTTTTCCCATAAGCTTTGTCATAGCAGAAAGCAACAAACTCCAGCTTATACCGAGGATCCAATACAAGTGCTATCCCGAGGATGGGACTGAATTTTGACCAATATTTCTGAATTTGGTCTACATATCCAAGGCCATACACTTTAAGTACTCATCTCCAGATTTCATCGTAGCTTTTAAGGTGATGTAACAATCAAAAATTGCTGGAAAGTACAAATTGGCTGTGGGATATTTGGTGCCAGAAAATAGAAGTGTTGCTTTGTAAAACCCTTTCAGAAATTTCCAAATTTTATGAACTCTTTCCCACTCCTCGGTTGAAAGACAATGCTTATAGTTCGAATCACTCAACTCCAAGTGCTGAAAAGCACGTTGGTAAAAGATGGCACTTTCAAGCATGAGGTAAGTTGAATTCCACCGAGTAATCACGTCTTGGGACAAACCTCTCGTGCTACCCATTGAGACCAACTTAACACATTCTAAAAACTTTTGCTTTCTTTGTTGTGACCCTTTAACATATTTGACGCTCTCCTGAATTTCCCAACTGCCTTATCAATACTTTTCAGACCATTTTGCACAATTAGATTAAGTATATGTGCACAACATCTCAAATGAAAGAATTCACCATTGTAAGGCAACAAACCACGCAAGTTCAATTGAAGTTGTAATGCGTCCACGGAGACATCATTAGAAGCAGCATTGTCTAAAGTGATACTGAAAATCTTTTCTTCAATTCCCCAATCACTCAACAAAGAAAAGATCTTCTCAGATAGTGCTATACCAGTGTGTGGAGGTGGCATAAAGCAAAAATTAAGTATCTTTTTATGCAACTTCCAATTCTTATCAACATAATGAGCAGTCAAGCATAAATATCCATCGGTAGTAAAAGAAGTCCACAAATCAGATGTCAAACTTATTCTACCAGGACATGCTTGTAACATATTTCTCACTTTTACTTTCTCCCTTTTTTACAACTTAAGAGTGTCAGCTTTAACAGTATTTTTAGACACTAATTCCACATTAGGCAATAAATACTGAAGCATTGCCCTTACGCCCTTGTACTCAACAAATTGGAATGGCAAATCATACAGAATGATGCAAGTACTTATCAATTCACACCATTTTTCAGAATTAAATTGACCAGAGCCAAAAGACAACGAACCTGATTCACGAGTAATAAGCATTTGACCAATGTCTCTAGTTTCAATTCTTGGACAAGTTTTAATATGCTTTAACATATTACCTATCCCATACTTGCTATAGGCAAGATATTGGTGTCCACATTTCTTGCAAGCACTCTTCAACTTCTTATCTGGACCTAGAGGAAGAACGTCGAAGAATTCCCAAACTTTCGACTTCAACCTTTTCTTTTTTAATGGTTGATTGGGATCACTACCCTCAAGTTCGATTACATCTTCGTCAAGGTCAATGTCCACATTACTTGCTTTCTCTAAATCAATATTTTCACTTTGCGAGTCAAGATCAACGTGGTTCATCTGTAAATTAAATAAAAAAAAATACATAATAACATAATAAGATAAATAGAAATATTTTGAATCAATAATCATATCGAATTAACATAGTAAGGATCAATCTATTGTCGGAAAAACCCATCTAAATTCATAGAATCCACATTCACAAGAACTATATATGTCCTGCTTCTCAATAACACTGTCAAACTTCAACATCATAGATAAAAACAATTCTCTCTAAACAAACCCAGATAACATAAATTTCAATATTTAAAACTACCTACCTCCAAAAAAAACTTAAATTTCATTCGAAGTATCAAATTTCACGCAAATCCCAGAAAGAAAAGGTCAAAAAAATGAATACAAAACCCTAATCCCATATCCAAACACATTGAATAAGCTTTCCCATTCATAAGATTCCGATGGGATATGGAACCATGGGGGAGATAACACCAGATCCAATCCGTCAGCAATCTTCTATGACGATGGAGCCTCAGCTCGAGCTCCCGCAATGACGGCAAAGCGGATCGAGTGTTGTTGTTCCTCAACATCCTACGATCTCGCGCATGTAAATAACTACCTTTACTGGTTTGGCCTTGGGATCTTGTTGTAAAAAAAGGACCCAATATTAGAGTTGCAGCGCAGCGGAAGTTTTAAAATTTTTATGCCGTTTCGAAAAAAATATCATGATGCATATAACAATAAATTAAATTCATGATTAAGCGTACCTTATTTCTCGGATTCCGGAATCACTAGAGCATTTGACCAACGTGTCTTCTCTACTATTCTCGAGTTCCACGTCTCAGAGTGTGTGTGGGCACAAGTTTTATAAATCTAAGCGACCAGTAATACTTTCCGAAGTCTAAATCCCTCCTTCTCAATTCCGATGTTCCTCATTGAGAATATGATCCAACTTCTTTTTTCAAAACTACAAAACAGGAACCGGTTAACCTCCTATGAAAATTATCACTCGGTTTAACCTTCCTCACTGTTTTGATTTAATGGAATTTTATCTCTTTTTCTTTCTCACAAGATAGCCGAATTTTATGAAGCAGAAGAAACCAAATTATTATTTTTTTCTCTCCCAAAAAACGTTTTTCTTCTAGAAAAATACTAAAAATTAGTTTCTCAAGAATTCCTAGCCTTTAAATAGAAGTCTAATCCTTTTCAAAATTTAATTCCTTCTTGAAAAATAATTAATAATTATTTTTCTGGATAAATTTTGAACCAAAAGATCATACAACTTTAGGGCTAGATTCATTGAACCTTGAAACATTTTTCCAAGAGGAAATCTCCTCAAAAATTCGGCCACTTTGAGTTTCAAGCTTGATTGATTGTTCAAATTTTAAATCAAGAATCTAGATTAGTGAAAAGATCCTAGTCCTATCTAGATTCAAATTTCTTTTAAACCTTTTTGAATTTAAATAAGATTCACTCATTTGAATAAATATTTTCCACAAACATCAACCATATTAATTATTTTAAATCAATGGAATATTTCAAATTTCTTTTCTCACAAAAACCGTGCACATCTTTTAATTAGGAGAGAAAAATTCATGAAATAATCTCCATTATTTAAATCAATTAATAATTTAATGTTAAGAATATATTTGAACAATTTTGAAACAAAATTTTCTTCCCTCCACCCATCTAAAAACTGTGCACCATATTTATATTAGGAGAGAAAAACTTTGTTTTCCAAAATTATATAAATCAAACACAATCTTATTTTTAAAATTCAAATCAACCAATCACATGTTGATAAATCATATTATTTATCTACACCAATCTTACATGTCCAATCCTTTTTCGGATTACATGTTAGAGAGTATATGTCTTAATAGACATTACAAAATTTCATTTAAATTTACCGATCTCATTAGGAACAAATCCCGAGACGCTATATGAAACTATATGAGCTAATAGAGGGACCCGATGGAAATATGTAAAAAGGCTCCTATAATTGTGAAAAATTAATTCAAGATTAATTATTTATAAATTATCAACTTCAAAACTATTCCACTAAAAGTTTGAATTTGAACTCCTATTTACATACCGTATTACGAAAACTCTCTCACGTAGTGCTTCTTTCATAATTTATTCATCGTTTGCTTAACCCCCATATGTTATCCATGATTGAATTAAGGACTTTTTCCGTTTTACCTTTTCAATCATTTTAACTTAAAGTTCCATTATTCTCCATTGAAAGAATCACCAATTATAAAACCATACAATTGGTAAACCATCAGAGAACACAAAGTAAACCGATGGCCAAGATCTTGTTATACTATCTTTCAATCCCCGAATAATGCATTTAAGTAGATAACATGTACTATCGTTAAGATAGCTATGGATTCCATATCTATGAATCTTGATTTCTCCATCCATAAGTTATGCACCCAAAATACAAGTATATTGACCATAAATTAACAGTGTCTCACTTATAGTGTATTAAAGTACATAAGTCATGGATACGAACTAAAGTAATCATTTCAGGATTAAGATTAATACAAGATGATAATCAAAACGTCATTGATTCTTATAAACGGAATTATTAAACTGAATCAATTAACACTTTAGGTCCAGTCTAATATCATACCTCAATACTGGTATACATTAAAGTTTCCCCTCGGAACCTATCCGATGGTCAAGACAAATCATCCCTCCAAGGAAGTAGACAACCTTTACAATCATATCATGAATAAGATCCCCAAATCTTATTTGATCGATTGCGGACTATTTATTTTGACTGTTATCAAATTACCATGTCTTCTATGTATACCCCGTATACATATGGTAATCCGATATACTACCAACAGTCAAGGAGTATTTTATGTTTGCTCAAACATACAATCAACAAATGAAAGTAAATAGGACACAACTTATTAAACATGAATAACCTCCTCTTATTAATATTAAAATGTCATATTTACAGAAAATCCCTAACATTGATTTTCTATCCTTAGGACACATTTAGATCCCATTTAATGAAAAGTTTTCATACTTAATTCTACAAATTTTGGCTCAGATTGTGAGAGAAAATAGCATTTTGGTTTGAAATCTATATTTTGAACTTTAGATGGTTTGAAAAATTACATACCAGTTATGGGGAGATCGCAGATTCTGAATCAAAAGTTCCGATTAGCAGAGGTAGAGGCAGAGGCAGGTTGCTGGCTTGGAGGAGGTGACGGCATGACCGCGTGAGGCACGAGATGGTAGATGGCCAGAGCCGAGGGAAGACGGCAGAGGCAGATTTGGAAGTTCCAGCAGAAGGTTGGTTTCCAGCAGAGGGCGTGAGCGTGACGCAAGATGGTAGACGGCTAGAGGGGAGAAACCGAGAGAAGGTAGAGGCAGAGGCAGATCTAATAAGTAATAATCAGTAAAGGAGTAAGGTAAAAGGCAAAGGGCTGCTTCTTAGTCTTATGGTTTTTTATTTTTATTTTTTAAACATTTAAATTTTCGAACTCATTTATGTGTTATAACTGGGTTATGTTCGGGTTGACCCGAATCTGATCCGAATTTGACATGATAAATTGACCCAAAATTGACCCGAAATTGACACGAACTTTGACACGAAATTTGACACGAAATTATCTCGAAATTGACACGAAAAGTGACACGAAATTGACACAAAAAAACGGGTCCAACCCGAACACGACACGAATTTTTTCGTGTCCAATTTTCCCAACCCGAACACGACCCGCCCCCTATTTTTCTCAACCCAAACCCATGAAATTCGTGTCGTTTTCGAGTCGTGTCGTCGTGTTGCGACCCGTATTGCCACCCCTAACAGGCAACCAATTATAAAGCTCAAAAAAATCATAAGGGAAAGAAGATAAATCGATACTAGCACAAGGCAAGAAATCTCTCCCTACCAAGCTTTCCCACACAGACAATTTCCTGAGACTCTATTTTCCATGAAAAAAAAAAAACCAAGAAGCATTATATGAGTGTAAAGAAAACAAAAAACACTAGAAATCACAACAAAATCAACAAATCAAAAACCAAAAGGAAAAAAATTGTGATTATATGTAAACGAACGCACGATGCAACGACCTCTATTTTCTTTAAATAAGATGGCTGACCTGAAAAATGGAGTTCGACGATCAAAGAGAGTAAATAACAGGTAAGAGAATCCGGCTATTTTAGTTCCACCAGCTCTTCCTAGAGCCAGAAAAGGTAAGGGCCCTAATAACCCACTCTAGATTATAAAATTATTTTGATAGGGTAACTTGTAAAACTAAATATAAATTCAAACATCAATTATGGTTGAATTTCATAAAAATCCGGCAACATAACAGCTTATTTTTCTTAACAACCGAAAATTAAAAGGTTAATTCATGGAGATGATCTACTACCGTCACAACAAAACATAGATATGATTTAACCAACCTCCACTAGCTTCTGCTCACTGCTTGAGTGTAGGTAATGAGAAACTCGATCCCTCTCTCTTTTCAAGCATTCCTCAGCCTAAAACCATAGATGTTATAGTCAGGCAACCTACGCGATAATCATACAATACAAGATGCACAACAACAACAAATCACCTTCAACATGTAATCAGGACAAGAATCCTCCAAAATCCAGTTTGATGCTTTCCGGTTATAATATGAACCAGTATCTTCAAGCATCACTGCCTCAAAGTCCCTTCGTACTGATCCATTTGTCCCATCCCAATTTCAACAAATATATCTATAACATTCTCTGTCAATCTGTTCTCCTTCACGTTCTTTGTCGATCTGATGTACAATAACTAGTCAATAAATATATAGTGTCAACATAATATAGGTGCCAATAAGATACCAATAGAAAACAAACCAAAACAATCACAGCATCTCTGACCCTAGCATTTACCTCCTGAAAAACCTGAAATTACATAAATAAATACTTAAAAAGTGGTAAAAACAAATGTACATATCTAAACAATACCATAAATAGAATTAATAACTACGAACCAGGTCCCTAAAGCAGGTGAGTCCAACGTCGTTAAGCGGAGGAAACGACCGTCGAGCAACAAAATAGCGATCAAGATAAAAGAAGAAACGCGAAAGCCATCTAACCATGACCTTATGATTCGCCCATCTTTTCACAAGTTCTCTCAGCATAAATTCATCATGCTTCTCCCTAAGTGGGGCCAAGACCTAAACAAAGTGAACGAAATAGTAAAGGGGATAAAAACTGCTTCCAAAAATGAGTTAAATTTTTGTAAAATTTATTTCCTCAAGAGACAGCGACCTAACATATTAGAAATTACATGTGCAAATAGCCAACATATGATAAGAAAACCCATTTCTGGTGTTGATTTCTTCAAACGGCATTCGGTTTTCTCGAAAATGTAAGAAAACGGACCTGAAGATGGCGGCGGATCGGGAAAATTTCCTGCAACGATCAGAGTGGTGATGGACTGGGTTTTGTTCCTCTCGACAAGTGGAAATCAACGAAACAACGGCTCGCAAAACAGAGGTCGGATTACACCGAAATCTTGCTTGAAAACTTGTGTTAACAAAAATTTCAAAGCATTTTTCCGGCAAACGGCGGCGAGTGATGTTGCCAAACTCCTGCTATTGGACGCTCGGTTGATGGGTTGCATGGATCACAGGCGCGTGCGAAGGTGGCTGGCTGGAGACGGGATTTCCTGCTAAGGCAGCAACGTGCGTGACAGAGAGGGAGAGAAGAGTGAAAAAGGAGAGAGAGAAAAGGAGGCGGCAGGTTTGGCGCATTTTCTTCAAATATTTCATCGCTTTGGAGGCAAAAATAAGCGCCAACTTCACTTAAATTTCTTTACTCTAATATTAATTATTATATTTTTAAAAATTATTATACTTGTTCATTAATATTTATGCATTCTTTAATTTTTAAATATAAAACAAAATTTGAAGCTTTCAACTATAAATCAAGGTGCTTCTAAATATTATATTTTCTGTGTTAGAGCATTTATACTTTTTAAATGTTAAAGCATTTATATTATTTAAATATTAAAGTATCTATAGTTTAAGCAAAACAAAAGGGTTTTTCCGTAAAATTATGGAAAAAAAAAGTTGAGAAAGTTAATACACATGCATATATATTGAATTCATTATACTATATCAGTTTTTTTTTTGGAAAGTTAAATTCTATCAATTAGCCAATCTAATATTCATAAGAATAATATAGATTTTTTTTTTTTGGAGTGAAAAAATAACTTTCAAGTTATCAGTTCTACTAGAATAAACTTGATGTTGAAAATTACACATAGAAAGTTGGAGTTTGAAGATTGTGATTGTGATTGTAATTTAAATCATTTCAAATTTAGAGTTGAGATTATTTAGAAACAAGAGTGGAGGGAGGTTAGAGTTCCATTTTTATCTCTTTAACTTTGAAAACTTCAATGATTTTCACTAGTTTTTCAAATATAAAAACGTATTTTACAACTTTATCCATTATTTACTCTGTTAAAATTCTTTTGGTTATAATATTTACAGATTCTATCCTAAATTTTGATTTTAAAGTGTTAAATGTTTACAATTAATAATTCAAATAAATCAAAATTGACTATATTATTATAAAATTTCACAATTTTTGAATTCTAAATTTTAAAATTAATTAAACTCTATCATAGTTCATGTAGGAAAATAAAGAAGGAAAAAAAAAAAAAGAAACAAAGAAACAAAGTTACAAATAGATAAAGATGGCAAAAGAAGTATTGTAGTTTTGGAACAAACTTTTTATTCAATTCATGCTCCTTGCGAAAAATTTTTCTAACTCCATCACTTGTAAAAAACTAGCACAAGATAATTGTGACAGTCAAGAGTCTCAACAAGAAGAAAGGGTAAGCTGTGTAGTCTCATATTACTTAACAATGATTGTATGTGAAGGTTCATAAGTAAAGAGATCACTTTCTAATGCTATGTGGCTTTTTAGGGTGAGCCCAAAAGCAAAGTCATACGGACACAAGACCCAAAGCAGACAATTTATATCAGAAGGAGGCATAGGTTGTTAGAAATGATATCAGAGCCTATACTCAACCGGAAATGTGGCAAACGAAGACATTAGGCCCCAAAAGGAGGGGTGATTGTGACAGTCATAAGTCCTTACAAGGAAAAAGGGTATGTGCAGTCTCATATCGCTTAGAATGAATATATGTGATGGTTCATAAATAAAGAGGCCACCTCATAATGGTATGAGGTCTTTTAGGATGAGCCCAAGAGTAAAACCGTACAGACATGAGACCCAAAGTGGACAACATCATACCAGAAGGAAGCATGGGTCGGTACAGTATATAATCTATAAGATGCAAAAAGTGTCCCTTTGTTTATGTGAAAACTTTGTACTTTACCAGTTGTGTTTCCCTTTCTCTCTTTCCATTTTTCTCATATTTAGGGTTTCCCTTATGTGAGAATTCCACTGCCACTACCGTGGATGCTAAGGGGTAATTGGTTTGGTGATTTCAGCGGGAATGGGAATCGGAAGATTCTAGATGGAAGTTTATTGATCAGATCTAGCCCGACGAGCTTTTGGTAGTTTAGGATCTAGTGATGTCTTGATAGTCCGATAATAGGTGTGTCTTGATAGTTTCAGAGCAAAACCGTCGTATAATATGTGCCATCACAAAAAAAAAAGTCAATTTTTTTTAATTCAAGCCCAATTACACGACGGTTTGAGCAAAACCGTTGTGTAATGATACACACTATACTAGAATCAAATTCCATATGATTATCTAAAAATAAATTTCATTTTGCATTTCATCGAGCATGTGGTGGGCGGATAAAAACCATATTAAAAAATGTGTGTTAAAGTGCCAAAACCGTGCACAAAACATTCATCTCCCAAAGAGCAACAATAAAAAAAAAAAAATTCAAACAACACTACAAATTATACTTCACGCAAGTTATTAAAGCATTGTGTATTCGTGTTTTGTTAGAAAACAAGAAAGTGAGTAAATATAGAAGTTACCTTGCTTTTCTTTAAAGAAAAATTGTCACGGGCTTGATGAGAACATCGGAGAGAGAGGTGGTGGTGACGGCAACCCGGAAAAAAAACTGGGACTATGGCAGCAGTTTGGGAAAAAGTTTGAATGCGGCGGCGGCGTGACCATATTTTAAGTTAGGGGCAGGCAGGCGGGCGGAAGAAGGTGGGAGGAGAAAAGTTTGAGTTGTCTAGAGGGTTGAAGATGAAAATGATAATAAATGAAAAGAAAAGTGTATTTATGTAATGGCTTTCGTGGGAATTCCAAAGCATAAAAGTTGAAAATTTGAAAATTTTTGGAGGATTACATGATGGTTTTGCTCAAAACCGTCGGTGTAATCCTTTTTTTTTTAATTGAAATTTTAAAAATTTGAAATTTTCGAAATTACACGACGGTTTTTAGGATTACACGACGGTTTTGCTCAAAAAACAAACGGATTTTATAAACCGTTATGTAATTCTTTTTTTTTTTTTTTGAAAATTTTCGGAGATTACACCGACGGGTTTTGCTCAAAACCGTCATGTAATCCTATAACCGTTGTGTAATCCTTTTTTTTTTTTGAAAATTTCGAAGATTATACGACGGTTCTAAAAATCGTCATGTAATCCAAGATTACACGATGGTTTTGAGCAAAACCGTTGTGTAATCCTCGGATTACACGACGTTTTTAAAACCATCGTGTAATCTTAGGATTACATGACTATTTTTAGAAACCGTCGTGGACTCTTTTTTTTTTTTAATTTGAAAATTTTAAAAAATTTTGGAGGATTACACCGATGGTTTTTTTTTTTTAATTTAAAATTTTCAGAGGATTACACGATGGTTTTCTATAACCGTCGTGTAATCCTGTTTTTGAAATTTTGAAAATTTTTAAAAAT
This sequence comes from Ficus hispida, assembly GCA_025413025.1. NCBI lineage: Eukaryota > Viridiplantae > Streptophyta > Magnoliopsida > Rosales > Moraceae > Ficus > Ficus hispida. Next base: position 26,351,673 of record CM046365.1, read on the forward strand.
TTTCAGAGGATTATACGACGGTTATACAAACCGTCGTGTAATCCTTTGTTTTTTTTTTTTGAAATGCAGCCGGATTACACGACGGTTCCAAGAAAACCGTCGTATAATTTGGGCGGATTTATACGAACGGTTCATCAAATCGATTCCGAGTATAATTTTTTGTTTCACGACGGTTTTATCAAACCGTCGTATAATCCTGGTTTAAGATGACAGTTTCACAAAAAACCGTCGTGTATTTCCATCATGTAAGCCAACTTTTGTAGTAGTAAAACTCAAAAAAGACGATTTTTTCAAGATGGTTTGAGGATAAAGTAAGTTTTGTCTAATTATTGTGACTTTAATTGTTTTTGAATTGTGTCCGTCCCCATATTCATTTTAACTATGTACAGATAAAACATTTGTATCATCAACCATTTACGGAAGTGATGACAGACGAGTTGTATGCACTTGCATGTCGACCGAGGTTTCTAGTTTTTCCATATACTGGTTGCATGGTAAATGGAGTTCGCTACCGTACAAAAACCCGAGATGAGAAGCGTAACACACAAAATTATGGCATTTTGGTTGAATCAGAATACGGTGGTAAGCTATGTGATTTCTATGGGTATATCAAGGAAATTTGGGAGCTGCAATGCCTATATTGGCACAAAGTGATATTATTTAAATGTGCTTGGTATAATTCTGTTGATAATAGAAAAAAGCATACAGAATTTCATTCAACCAGTATCGATGTAAGCAATGAATGTTACAAAGATGATCCTTTGACCTTGCAACCCAAGTTAATGAAGTCTATTATTTAGACGATCAGAAAAAGGGCAAGAATTGGAAAGTGGTTCGGAAGTAAATCATCGACATATTTGGGATACTCCATCAACAAGTAAAAGTGGTGAAGACGGTGGTGAGGAGGACATC
>CM046365.1:26352684-26393966 GCA_025413025.1 Ficus hispida
TCACATCATTATCATTGTCAACCGAACAAATGAACAACCAATCCTTGTGTAATTATTTTACATTACTGTGTTCTCTATTATAATGCTGCTCCAAAACTTATTTTATAACAAACCAATCATAAATTAACTATATGTTACGTTTTTTAAATAAATTAATTAATTTAGTTACTTTTCTTACATTTTTTTTCCGACTCTTTTTTAATCACATTACTTGATAATAATTTATTGTCTCAATGTAACCCCAAATCTTATACAAACAACTCTAAATATGTAAGTCAAACTTACCCCAAACATAAATCGATCATAGTTCTCAAACAAACAAACAAAAATTTATAAAAATTATTCACTTCCATAAATTTCAACAAATCCTAATTTTATCGTAGCTAACACAATTAACATAAAAAAATTTTAAACCTACACAAAATTCACAAATAATGAACCAGCATATATATTATCACATTAATTTCCAAACAAAAATCTCAAACGCATCAACATGTTTGGTTAAATATTTCACAAATGAAAATATATATATACACACACACACATAACCAAAATTTCAAAAACCCGCCACAAAGAAATCCGAAAAACAAAAAGACTTCAGCATGTTAATCACAAAATTCCTATACTAAAAAACAACAAATTGCAAATTCACATAATGGTTCAACCAATTGGAAGTTCCTACTCCTCTTTTAAAAAAAAAAAAAAGGAAAAACTTCTTACCAACTGAAAGTTGCCAAGTAATGATTGAAACTAGGATATATTAATTTAGTCGCACTTGCAGAAAGGGCCAATCAAAGAACTACCTCTCCAATATTTAAAAAAAAATTAAAAAAAAAAAAAGAAGCCCCAAACTATTCTCGAGTATTTTAGATTTGTCATGTATTTGAGCAGAGACATAGTACATTAAGAAGCGGAAACAGTAAACAGAGGATTTTCCTTTTTTTTTTTTTTTTTTGAGAAAGAGGATTTTCCATTTGAAACCATAACAAGGAGAGACAAAAAAATCATGGAACTTTTAATGCGGAGGCAGATCTTTATCACAGTGGCGGCGGTGGTGACGATGGTGATTGCACTCCACACAAGTCATCAGTGCGGAGCTACACTGATACAGCCTCATTGAAGAGCGTCGGCAACAGCACAGCCACCACAGCCTCCATCTGCGTCGGCAGCGCCGACGAATGCCTCATCGCCCAACAGGACCCGGATTGGAGTTCCAGATGCCTTCTGAAAACAGCCGACGAATCCTCGCCGGTGCAGGTGGGACCACAACTTGTGCACAGAATTCTAAATGTGCCGCGGTTGCGGGAGTACCGGGAGTACCTGCACGGGCTCGGCGGAACCAAGTACAGAAACAATTGCGGCCAGTAACAATCGCAATTGCCCTACTAATGCATAGTAATTGTTCTTCCGACTTTCCATGCCTGACGCGTTTGGTTTCTATTTTCGATTTTAGTTTTCTTCTTCTTCTTCTTCTTTTTTCTTCTTCTCCTTTCGGTTTCTGGGTCTGCGTTTGTTTCCTATCCACGTCTCCCTCGATCTTAGGTATACTGATTAAATGTGGAGAAGTTCTTCTGGTTCAAAAGCTTGTATTTTTAATTGTCTAAACAAATATATCTAAATAATATTGTCTCAGCCATAATTTACGCTCCCCTGTTCTTCTGAATACTACTTATTATGTTGCGTTTTTTCTTCTTCTTCTTTTTTTTTTTTTTTTTTTTTGTCCTGTATTGTAATTTATGCAAGGATTAATCTCACAGATTTGCCTACTTTTCCACTTAAATATTTTCCATTTATAATTGGCAGAGTTTGTCTCCGTAAAGGGAAAATTAAAAGAACTTAATCGAAAACGCATAACCAACCAAAAAAAAAAAAAAAGTTAAATTTGACATTTAATTACTATTAAGTAATAAGTTTGTGTGTACATATTATATACCAAAAAAGTAATTTATAACACTTTTATTTCAGCCAGTAAATATCTAAAATATCCTAACTAGGTCTACTATGATCCTCTTCCATTGTGGTTGATGTAAAAAAAAAAAAACTTATGGTACTCATTTATGCGTATACCCGAAAGTAATTTATAAGAGTTCTATTTATTCTATATATAAACAAAGAGATTCAACCAATTCAAATGATAATTAGGTTGTTTTATCGCTAAATATAACCACTTTACTAATCCAGAGCTCAAAAAAAATTTAAAAATCTTTTGGCTATTATTATGTTTTCAAAATAAAATATACAAGAACTTCTAGTACTGATCCAAACAACTATTTGGCAGAGGCTAGTTAGCTAGGTGTACGCCTTAAACAAAATTTGAATTCTCATTTGAATCGTTATACGATAAGCAAAATTCTAATGAAATTCAAAGTTTAATCAACGTAATGTCTCACCCATCAATTGTTGCATTCCAACTACTATCTATGTTCGTGACATGATGATTAACAAAGTACTATCATAATTACGGGTTCAAAAAAGATTGTCACATGCATAATGCATCGTTTTGTTTGGTTATCAGGTTTTGAATTTAAAAATTATACTTCAGAGTTTTATCTTTTTTTGAAAAGTCAATAATAACTATAACTAGTTTTTGAAAAGTCAATCGACTTCAACATTAAAATTTCATTTCTAAACAATGTACTTTGTAGCGGAGGTTTTTATGAACATAGACTTAGTAGGCGTTAGGATAAGATTCTAATAAACTATTGCATCAGAGACCATGGTCCACATAATCACATGGGATCGTGAGGCTCTGGGACAGTGGACATGAGGATACAACTAATTTGATTTTTTTTTTTTTCATAGAATAAAATATTATTAAATCACTTAGTGATCGTGTTGTGTCGATTATAATAATGAAGTCAGAAATTCAATAATGTAAACAAAGTGTGAGGTAGATAAAAAAAAAAAAAAATAGATAATGAAAATGGAACAAAAATAAATGGGGTGGGCGGGGATATAATAGAGTAACGACAACTCAATTAGGTTGTAAACAAAGTGCAACAGTTGTGCTAATTATACAAGTCATTGACAAACTGCGGGTATTATTATTTGTTAAAAAAAATAAAATAAAATAGACCCCCAAATCAACTTGACAAATTAACTTGATGAGTACTACCTGAGATAGTGCCTATAATCAATATGTGTGTAAAGTCCAAAGATGTGTGGTATGGAGTCTAAATCAACCTTTTCGTAGTGCTGTGTGTTTATTTATTTATATAGATGCAGTTTTGAAGTTGCAACATGAGTATTTGTTTTCTTGTATTTTTTTTAAAACGTGTAAAATTTAAGCGGGGATTTATTTGAGAAAATTTATTTTAATAAGATATATGAGAAGAAAATAAATATTTTCAACGCGGTATATTAAAATTATACGAAACTTTAAAAAGAGGACAAAGATGGAAAGAAAAAAAAAGATACGAGAAAAACTTTTTGTGAAAGAAATGAAAACAAGTTAAAAAATTGTTTTCTCGTGTTCGTTTTCATGTTTTAAGGTTATATAACTAAATATATATTTTTAAAAATAAACTCAAACACAATTTACCTTTTTCTTATACCAAATCAATATCTCTAAAAACATAATTAAACACAATTTTAAAATGATCTCAACATCATTCTCAAAGCATTTTTTATTTCTTTCTTCATACAAAAACAAAATCATTTTTAAAACAAATAAAATACAATACCAAATAGGCCCTTAGATTTTACGGAAATATCAATATCAATGAAAATTGAAGTAAAATGTGAAAATTCATTCTAAAACACTTAACTTTTAAATAAAACTTAAAGAAAATTTAAAATAATTAATAACATATAAATTAAGTAGAACTTTCAATTAATAACACTATTTTTTTTTAATGATAATCAAGATCCCTGTTATTTGTTTGGTCAAAATTTGGCTCACACGTTTTTGCTTCTTTTACCCTGTTTGGGAGCAGATGTTTTGCAAAGATGCTTTTGTGTTTGTCTTTTTGCGCTCGTAATGAAATTCTTGTCAACTAAAAAAATAAAAGGTTGATACATACAGGGCTGAATTTTTTTATTTTATTTTTCTTTCTATTTTCCTTCATGTATCGTCCCTTAAGCTAGCAAATAAATCCTGAATATATTAATCAGTAACTAGTTTAAAAAACTTTACATTTAAAAACATTTAGGCTTAGGCTTGTGGACGGTGGCGTTTACAAAACGGTGATGACATGGACAATAGGTATGTCAAACCCAACCTAAAAAGTTGAAAAAAAAAAAACTGAGGGCTCGTGTTGGGGAATCTGGAGATTGTGTTTTGAAAATTAAGTTGAAAATGTGTATTTGAGAGAAAAAAAAAACTTTTGAAAAATTTATGTAATATAAAAAATAATACAAAAATTTAAAATGTGTTTGGATCAATAATATGCAAACTGAAATACTTTTTTTCTATTTTTAATTATTTCATTTATCATAGTATGAAGGATTTGGTGACATGTATTCTATGGATTCGTCTACAAATTGATGAAGAAAGTAATAATAAACATTTCAGTGAAGTAAATGAGGATGTATTAAAAAAAAAACCTAACGAAAATTGAATTCTTATTTTAATACGATGTTAAAGTAAAATTTAGTAGTTGTAATTATTCAAAAATTAATAGAGTTACGCCATAGACTTATTTTTCCTTAAAGCATATTATTTTCCAGCAATTAAATGGAATGATCATGGAGTTTGTTTTCAATTACTGTTAAGTATTGGTTTCATGAAAATATACGAGACATGATCTCACCAATTCGTATGATATATTAGTGGTTACTAAAACAACACATTTAATATGTAATTAGTTAATTTCTTATGATATTATCAATTTATTTTTGCAGAAATTTCTTTTCAAAATGTCCTTGTCTTGTGTCGTTTTTTAATTTCGTTTATGTAGGACAGGAGCTAGGTGTTATTGTAGTTTTTTGCAAACTCCTGTATTAAACGAAATTGAGGGCAATAAAGTTTAATCTGCATTATCCACCACTGTCCAATGCTTAATGTAAAATCATGGTTAAATTTACACTTGTCATCGAATAACATTAAAAAAAAACGTAAATTAAAGTTTAACTGAAATAATTCTACGAAATCCTCGTTCTTTAAACATACATATATAGATAAGACAAAATCCTAATTAAATTTCTAGAAAACAAGTCTTCAAAATAGATTTCATATTCTTCTAGTACAATGGGATTGGAGCAGCTAATTTGTCAACCTTTTATCGTTTACATTTGTTATGAACTAACCTTCATTATAAGAATTTTATTGTTTACATTTGTTATTATGAACTAACCTTCATTATAAAATTTTATTGTTTACATTTGTTATAAAATAAACTTCATTATAGGAATTTTATTGTCTACATTTGTTATGAATTAACATTCATTATAAGAATTATAACGAGTTAGAGCTCCGTAAGTAAAAACTATAACATAAATATTTATTCTTTTATACGTAAATCATTCGTACTTCTATAATTCATTTTCATAATAAAAATTAGCTTTCATATTCATATATCATGACTTTGAAGCCAAAACTTTCATACATATGCTACCTGACTATTGAAGAGACTAGCATAACTACCCGATAATAAGGAACTACCTGACTACCAGTAACTGCCTGATCGTTTACCACCTAAATCTCCTCAATTGGCCAGTACGTTAGCTACGTGATCATAAATTGATCAGCATGTAGTGCAGCTAATAATAATAATAATAATAATAATAATAATAATAATAATAATAACAAACATTTATTTGAAAAGTGTTCAAATGATTCTCATGGCCGCCCTTTAATTATGATACACATGTAACATGAAAATATATAAATATATGTATAATAGTATCGTTCTGAAACACATTTACATGTACTAGATATAAAAAATGTGTATACGTACTTGTCTTGTGATTGCAGTTGTGTCTACGGTTTCTCAACAGGAACAAACGAAAAACCCAATTATAAACATCCAAAATAAAAATAAAAGTGGGCTTAGAAGAGTTGCTCTTGGGCTGGACCAAAGTTAAGCTCTAGATGCATAATTTCTTGCTATTAGTATCTTAAAAACTAGTAGTTCTTTTTCTTCTCACCTCTCCATCATATAAACACACTGACAACGTTTATAAAAACCAAAATTAATATATGAATTGATTAATGAAAACTGACAATCGACGAACTTCACTTGAGTAGACGGAGAATTATAAGTTTCAGCTAAAAGTTAACAAAGAGTGAGCAAAACCCATTAAAGTCTTGAGTTTTTTTGAGAGAAGTAAAAAATACCTCTAGTTACTACCAGACGAAAGATAATATTGTACTACAAGAAATCAGATTAATAAATTAATCTCTCTAAAGCTTTTAAGGCAGGTCGGCAAGAAGTAGTAGAGATACATGATAATACCATGCATTTATATAATACAGTAAAATATATACTAAACTATTCACATTACTTACTTAAATTAGGTATAATTGCAGCAAACAATTTAGATAAAAGGATATTTACTGAGATAATCATAACCATATGGCACATCAATGTCGTTGTAAGAGAATGAAACCAATTCTTGCATATATTTTATGGCCCTTATACACACACGTATACACTGGTAGAGCCTGTTTGGTGTGTGGGATTAGGGAGGATATAAGAGGATAAGACTAGGATAAGATTCTAATATCTTTGTTTGGACAAAAATTTTAAAAGACTACCGGACAAAAAGTTATACATTCCATGTCTAAATCCCCTTCGAAAAGTACGGGATAAGTATATATATATATATATATATGTATATGTGTGTGTGTGTATATATATATATATATATATCTGCATAAATATATATAAAGTCTCAGGCTTATGAACTAATTGGGTTGTGGCTGACTTTTTTATTACTTTTTTCCCCTGGGATAATAACTTCTTGTTTGTTTGAATATTTTATTTACAACTTTTTACGTTTATTTTTCAAATTGAATAAATACTCATATGAATTGTCAGATCAGTTAGCATTAGTTATATTTATGTATACTTGTCAGTATAATATTATATTTTTGTTGTTAAAAAAATGAAAAAATAAAAATAAAAATTAAAGTTGGATATAAAAGTTTGGAATTTAATTAAAATGCTAATATTTTGCTTTTATTATTATTATTATTATTTTGCCTGAAGTTTGCTTGTATTTAATTAAAAAGTAAAATCCTTCTATCATAAATGCACATTATTAAACACGGGATAGCACCAATTATATTTCAATCCTACCTATTCTTATACACTCCACTCCTATCTTATCCAATATTGTCTTATCCACATCAAACAGACCCTTAGTATATAATTATACATATAGAGCAAATTTTTAATTATCATCAATTAAAATATGTATAAGATTAATGTGAGAACTTTTCAATACTCATCATCACTATGAAAGGGGAAAAAAAAAATCCATTAATAGTAGTACTTCAACAACGATACGACTGGAATCTAATATGTTACAAATTAGCAACACCAGATGACACGTACATTTTGATCCTGAGCTATACATCAAAATGATATTTAAAAAAATAAAAAAATAAAAAAATAAAAAACAAAGCTTGTCCATCCGTACGTATGTTTGCAAGCCTTCTGTCTTCTCCTACCACCGATGATCAGGAGCACTACCTAGCAATAGGGCATACTTGTTTTATCTTCCATGTAGACCGTTGATGTCAGAGAACACAGAACCAGACTCGTCTTCCCAACTCCATTGAAATCTAATGGTACCATCTTTATTTATTACAGTGGCTTCCCCACCAAGCCTTATATTTTCCTCCTCGTTATTCTGCAGCTGCATCGCAAACTCTAGGTCTCTCATCTTATATTTTCCGCTCCATTATCAAGCATGCAACTCACTGCGATCTCACCGAATTTCTCCAAACACTTGGACGCAAGTATACCCGAAAGATACGAATTAACAATGTGATTAAGTTTTCTCTCTTGACGACAAGAACGGACCCACTCGGCTAGGTTCGTTTGCTTCTTCTCCACAGTCCGCATAAGAGGTGGCTAGGTTCATTTGATCTCGGTCTGGAACTCGTTGTACCCCTTGTGATGATCGAGGCTTCAGCCGTTTGACCGCAACCATGGTTACTCCATCGTTGATCATCCCTTTGTACACGTGGCCAAAACCTCCAACCCCGATGGAGTTATCTTCGAAGTTGTTGGTGGCGGCTGGAATCTCAGCCAACGAAAAGTTACGACATAGATCAGATGGCAAGGATGAGACCCCGGCGCTCTGCTTGGACACGGGTGTACGAGAATGAAAAAGGTCCCCACATATAGTTTCTTCACTAGAGGCTGAGAGGTTCTTCATTTTCCTGATTTTACGACAAGCTCGGAGAATCAACAAACAAATGATGAAGAGGAAAAGGACGCCAAAGGCTTTGCCGGAAAAGGTAACAGTAATTGTTGTTCGAACATGCTTCTGTATTACATGTTGTTGAGTAGGTTGTGGGACCTGCGGACTTAGATCAGAATCAGGACGGGCTAGACTGCCGCCGCTGTTGTTCAATTTGAAGATTTCCGCCCCATTCAAGATTGCGTCGGAGTACAGAGTAAGCGAGTCATCTGGGTTGGCTTCCAGTGCAAGAGAGAGGTTTAGTTTGTTTTCACCATTTTGGCCAAACATTGCGACGACGTAGTCTCTAAAATAAGGAACATTTTTGCCACCGCTCCAATAGATGACGTCAGCTTCCAGCTCTGCGGTTTCGTTTGATATGAAAATAAGAAAGCATCGATCCCCGGTGTTGTTAATCTCCGCCAAAATCTCACAAAAATGGAGTCTTAACATGTAGTAAAATCCAGAATCTACAGGGAATTCCCATGTAAGGTTGTACTTCTTGTTCATTTCTTTATCATTCCCCATCGTTCGCGCAGTCTCATAGACGCTGACCGGTGCGATATAGTCTGGAATAGCTGTAAACTTGTGGGGGCTTATAAAACTCGCAGCTCCAAGACTTTGGCCTGGTATCGTCAGATAGATATCGTCACGCTCCCAACGACGGAAGATGCCTGTGTCCTCTGCTGGAGTGACCTCTTTTCCGCCAATGTTAATCCGATACATAGTCTCCAGACTGGTGTGGTTTTTCAAGTAATAGAAGGAATCTTGTCCCACAAGTACATGACCATGATTTCCGTCGTCGGAATCCCGGAAATAAAGATCTGCCGGCGTTGATACGACTTCAATTCCATTGATCAAAACAAATGCCTCCGAGACTGAAGATTCAGGAGTGAACGTTATGTTTACAATTGACTTCTCAATTGGTACGTAGAATTCCTTCACTATGCTTTTCCTGCCACGAGCATGAGCACTAAGAAAAACACTAAAGTTGCTTAGGAGCGTAAATCGACCAACTTTGACAGAGAAGACGGCCTTAGAGGGGTCCAAGTATTGGTATACATCAGAATAGAAGTGAAACCTTATGAACTTCGGGCCAGGAGTACTTACTGGTATCGTGTAAGTGAACTCCGAGTGCGAGAGCCGAGCAGTTCCGTGAGGGACAGGATCCTCTTCTAACGTATATGACCAAAGAACAGCCGAGGCAATAGAAGCTTCATTTCGACCTTGTATGGGGAAAAATGGTGAGTTGACATCTCCGCTCCAACTCCGAAGGTCGAAAGCAGTGCTGTTTCTTGAAGAGCCACAGTCAATGGTTATGGCGTCCTGCGGAATATAAGGAAGCGATTCTGCAGCTGTGATGATGATTGCGTCGGTAAATATGGCAGAGATGACGAACAGTTTGAAGCCTTGTAAAATTACTACCAGAAGCTTTTGGAGGCTAAGATATTTGTTGCTTGAGTTCTTCATTATACTCCTCATATATACTCACGCAGAAAGATTAGAAACCAGTACTTGGACTGAACGCTGCAAGTTTGTTAAGCACTGTAGTTCTTTAATCTTCTCCCATTAGTTATTGTTTGATATTTTCAACAAATTACAAAAAGTCGTCGTCATTTTTTTTTTTCGTTTTTTTTTTCTTTTTTTAAGCTTTATTAGGGGGTGTTTGGGGATGTCTTAGACGGTGTACGTGTCTGGTTTCCAAACGTGCTTGTTTGAGAGTTTTGGGTTTTCAATGACACTTTTGCGGATATTTAGAACAAATTTAAACTTGAATAATACATTATTTTGTTATTTCAAATTAAAATAAGATTGATTTTTTTTTTAAATTATATACAATTTTAAAAGAAACAAAATTAGATTTATATTGAAATTTTTTTTTCAAATACATTTCGAGTTTTTACATTTTTCAGTCAAATAAATTTTTTTCCCAACCAAACTCATATTTTCAAATTAAACTCCATTAAACTCCAATCAAAATATTTTCAAGACTCTATTTCTAATTATCACCCCAAACGGCCTCTTAAAGTTACAAGTCTCTTTAATGCTTTATTAAAATACAAGTGGATACCAGATTTTATTTCGTACACTCAAAATACTATTAATATATATATGGGCACCCTTATATTTTTATTTAGGACAAATTACACTTTTTCCCCGAATTTTAGGTCTTGTCATAAAATGCTTCCCGAATTTTAATTTGTAACATTTTTTTTCTAATGAACTTTGGAATAGCTTACGAATTTTCCCCTTCAATTAAATATTTATAAAAAAAAAAGTACATTTAACATTCGTTGGAAGCATCAGTTGGGGATATTATGTATAGAATTATGAAATAACACATACTGGCATCACTCCTGACACTCATTATACTTATTAAATGTAAAATAATGAAATTACCTATAAAAGAGAAATATGAGAAAAAAAAATAACAATCAACTCTAAATATTTATTTTTTTAACTTAATTATAAGTATTTCACATTTAATATCCATAAATCAAGCTTCAAACGAGTGTTATGTGTATTATTTCATCAAAAATTTAATTATGTGGGAAAATTCGTAAACTTTTCCAAAGTTCAAGGGAAAAAAATGTTACAAATTAAAATTCGGAAGGACATTTGTGACAAGGCCTAAAATTTAGGGGAAAAATGTAATTTGTCAATTTATTTATTTATTTGAAACAATACAAGGAGTTGGAACCCTCATTCAACTCGAGAATAATTTGGCCAAATGAAAACACTGCAAGATCCAAATGAAGGGAGAAGAGCATGATACTCGCGTTACACTCACTTCCCAGTTCAATCCATGCTCTAGGACTTGCCTGTAATTGCAGGGAAAAAAAAAAAAAAAAAACGATGGAGACAGAGGCACACTCTCTCATTGGAAAGTTAGCACCCAAGTTTCTAGAGATCACACAACTTAATCGCATAGTAATCACAGCAGCTCTGCATCGTGCACTCAATGCTTGGACTTGAGACATAAAGAAAGCAGTGCAGCTCATGCTCAACCATATGGGATGAGATTTCTTCTTCATCTCATTCACATTGGAGTTCTACTAAACCTGACGCTAGACTTTCCAAAAGGTCGGACACTAGACATTACGAGGACACCACAAAACAAGTTCAATCATATATCATTTTAAGTACATTATCTTTTGTTGAGAATTATCAAATAGTAATTCATATTATATATAGAGACCAATATAGTACCAAGCATGATGATAATTGATTTAAAAAGAATAATGCCTTTGAATTTTCGTATGGGTTCAATTGATTATGTGAAGGGTGGTTTCTCATTGTTTTTTAATTTAATGTCATTAAGATTGTATTATGAATTCCCTTATTTTGTTTTTGTTTTCTATTTTTTTAATAAAATTTTAGTGGAGAATTTGTCTTCCTCTTCATTTATTTTTTAAGGATAAATTACTCCCGTAGTTTCTGAACTTTTAAGAAATGTACTGTTTCATCCCCATTTTTTTTTTAAATTAAAAGGTCCCCAAATTATTAAAAAGAATGCAAAAAGGGTCAAAACACTAACGGACGTTTTGAAAAAGACGGTTTAAACCCGCACATGCCTTCAATTAGGGGGTATTGTGGTAAAAGAACATGATTTTATTTTGAAAAATAATAATTAAAATTAAAAATAAAGCCTAAAAAACATAAAACAAAAAGGAAAAAAATTTAAATTTAAAGTAAACAGATCCAAGGGGTTGGCGGGAAAGCTGTTGAGGAGCCAAGGGATACGCCGCATGAAAATCCACTCTTCTCAACGGAAGGCAAGCCACCCCTCCTCGCCGACGGCGGAGCTAATCCATCCCTCTAACGGGTGGCGCAAACCCAGCTCTCCGACGGCTTTGTGAATCCAATCGGTGTAGTGATAGGCCGCGGAGGAGGTGGGTGTGCGGCAGGGGGTGGGGGGTCACGAGATCGGCACGAGATCCGTGCTCTTCGCGAGCCGCTGCGACGTGGATCCGTCATGGGGCTCGAGCAGCGACGATGGCTTGCGAAGCAGGTGGCTCGCCCGACGGCTCGGGTTGGCTCGCATGGGGGCGTGATTTGCGAGGGGGGGCGATGATTCTCCATGGGGTTGCGACAGCAGAAGGGTAGGTATCGTTGGCGAGCCGGTTATGTTTGAGGTTTTTTTTTTTTTTTTTTTTGGGTTAAGGTTGTTTTTTTTTTTTTTTTTTTTTTGCTAATAATTTTGATAAGGATAATTTAGCAAATTCAACCAAAATTTAAGATCAACTCTAGTTTCGTCAAGTTTTTAACCTCCTGTCACTGAAAAGAAATGACTTCCATCTTTTTTTTTTTTTAAGTTTGGCGACCTAAAGCTCCGTTTGGTATTACAGTTTGAGTTAAAATTTTTAAATTTAAATTGATTAATTTTTTAAAAATTAATTATAATTTTTATTAATTTTTTAAATAAAGATAAAAATTTTGAGTTTAAAATAATTTATCAAACGGAGTCTTATTAATTAAAACAATTTTAGAAACTAATAGTCATATTTTTAAAAAATTCACGAATCAGATGAGTAATTTACTCTTTATTTAAAATAAAAACAGTGAATTAGTTTTTTTTTTTTTTAAAAAGTCGACTACAATAAATAGGGAGAGACTGTGGTAAAGTCGCTCCCAAATGACTCTACCGGTATAGCCATTTTTTTAACCGTTAGATTTAATCAAACGGTTGACATATCAGGGGTGTACTATTGTTATCATAGAACTTACCTCATATAAACTTTCTCATCCCAAGTATTCTCCATCGCTGACAACCTTTCCGCCACCGATGACGAACGCCGGCGACCCACCCCTGAGGCCGGCGACCCACCTCTGGGCCCAGCCCCAGTCGGTCGGCCAACTGCCGGTGACTCCTTTTCTCTCTCTTCTCTTCTCTCTCTCTTCCCCTCTCTCTTCCCCTTTCTCTCTCTTCTCCTCTCTCCCATGGCGATCCACCTCCGCCCCCCCCCACCACCGGTCGCAGCCCCTGCCGGCTGGCCGCCGGCGACCTCCCTTTCTCTCTCTTCCCCTTTATCTCTCTTCTCTTCTCTCTCTCTTCCCCTTTCTCTCTCTTCTCCTCCCTCCCGCCGGCCCCCACCCCGGCCCCCAGCCTACCCCCCCACCCCGCCCCCTCCCCAGGCCTCCCCCTATCCCCCGCCCCCCGGCACGCCCCCCCCCCCGACGACCCCCCCTTTCTCTTCCCCTTTCTCTCTATTTTCCTCTCTTCTCTCTCTCTCTTCGCAGGGCCAACCCACCCCGGCTGCCCGGTGTCCCCCCATCCACCCCACCCACCGAGTTCAATCTCTCCAAGACCCGTTATCTGACTCGACTCGGAAGCTCGTGACTCGGTAGGGGGCGCCGGGCGGCCGAGGGTGGGTCAGCCCCGCGAAGAGAGAGAAGAGGGAAGAGAGAGAGAGAAGAGAGGAAAAGAGAGAGAAAGGGGAAGAGAAAGAGGGGGGTCATTGCGGGGGGATGCTGGGGGGCGGGGGGTAGGGGGAGGCAGGGGGCGGGGGTAGGGCGGGGTGTTAGGCTGGGGGCCGGGGGTGGAGGCTGGTAGGAGGGAGGAGAAGAGAGAGAAAGGGGAAGAACAATCAACTCTAAATATTTACTTTTTTAACTTAATTATAAGTATTTCACATTTAATATCCATAAATCAAGCTTCAAACGAGTGTTATGTGTATTATTTCATCAAAAATTTAATTAAGTGGGTAAACTTTTCCAAAGTTCAAGGGAAAAGAATGTTACAAATTAAAATTCGGAAGGACATTTGTGACAAGGCCTAAAATTTAGGGGAAAAATGTAATTTGTCAATTTATTTATTTATTTGAAACAATACAAGGAGTTGGAACCCTCATTCAACTCGAGAATAATTTGGCCAAATGAAAACACTGCAAGATCCAAATGACGGGAGAAGAGCATGATACTCGCGTTACACTCACTTCCCAGTTCAATCCATGCTCTAGGACTTGCCTTTAATTGCAGGAAAAAAAAAAAAAAACGATGGAGACAGAGGCACACTCTCTCATTGGAAAGTTAGCACCCAAGTTTCTAGAGATCACACAACTTAATCGCATAGTAATCACAGCAGCTCTGCATCGTGCACTCAATGCTTGGACTTGAGACATAAAGAAAGCAGTGCAGCTCATGCTCAACCATATGGGATGAGATTTCTTCTTCATCTCATTCACATTGGAGTCCTACTAATCCTGACGCTAGACTTTCCTAAAGGTCGGACACTAGACATTACGAGACACCACAAAACAAGTTCAATCCTATATCATTTTAATTACATTATCTTTTGTTGAGAATTATCAAATAGTAATTCATATTATAGAGACCAATATAGTACTAAGCATGATGATAATTGATTTAAAAAGAATAATGCCTTTGAATTTTCGTATGGGTTCAATTGCTTATGTGAAGGGTGGCTTCTCATTGTTATTTAATTTAATGTCATTAAGATTGTATTATGAATTCCCTTATTTTGTTTTTGTTTTCTATTTTTTTAATAAAATTTTAGTGGAGAATTTGTCTTCCTCTTCATTTATTTTTTATTAATAAAAAATGTACTGTTTCGTCCCCATTTTTTTTTTTATTAAAAGGTCCCAAATTATTAAAAAGAATGCAAAAACGGTCAAAACACTAACGGACGTTTTGAAAAAGACGGTTTAAACCCGCACATGCCTTCAATTAGGGGGTATTGTGGTAAAAGAACATGATTTTATTTTGAAAAATAATAATTAAAATTAAAAATAAAGCCTAAAAAACATAAAACAGAAAGGGAAAAAAATTTAAATTTAAAGTAAACAGATCCAAGGGTTGGCGGGAAAGCTGTTGAGGAGCCAAGGGATACGCCGCATGAAAATCCACTCTTCTCTACGGAAGGCAAGCCACCCCTCCTCGCCGACGGCTGCGCTAATCCATCCCTCTAACGGGTGGCGCAAACCCAGCTCTCCGACGGCGTTGTGAATCCAATCGGTGTAGTGATAGGCCGCGGAGGAGGTGGGTGTGCGGCAGGGGGTGGGGGGTCACGAGATCCGTGCTCTTCGCGAGCCGCTGCGACGTGGATCCGTCATGGGGCTCGAGCAGTGACGATGGCTTGCGAAGCAGGTGGCCCGCTCGACGGCTCGGGTTGGCTCGCATGGGGGCGTGATTTGCGAGGGGGGGCGATGATTCTCCATGGGGTTGCGACAGCAGAAGTGTAGGTGTCGTTGGCGAGCCGGTTATGTTTGAGGTTTTTTTTTTTTTTTTTTTTTTTGGGGTTAAGGTTTTTTTTTTTTTTTTGCTAATAATTTTGATAAGGATAATTTAGCAAATTCAACCAAAATTTAAGATCAACTCTAGTTTCGTCAAGTTCTTAACCTCCTGTCACTGAAAAGAATTGACTTGCATCTTTTTTTTTTAAGTTTGGCGACTTAAGCTCCGTTTGTTATTACAGTTTGAATTAAAATTTTTAAATTTAAATTAATTAATTTTTAAAAAATTAATTATAATTTTTATTAATTTATCAAAAAAAGATAAAAATTTTAAGTTTAAAATAGTTTATCAAACGGAGGCTTATTAATTAAAACAATTTTAGAGCCTAATAGTCATATTTCTTAAAAATTCATGAATAAGATGAGTAATTTACTCTTTATTTAAAATAAAAATAGTGAATTAGTTTAAAAAAAAAAAAGTCAACTACAATAAATAGGGAGAGACTGTGGTAAAGTCTATCGATAGAGCCCTTTTTTTAACCGTTAGATTTAATTGAACGGTTGACATATCAAAGGTGTACTATTTTATCATAGACCTTACCTCATATAAACTTTTCCACCCCAAGTATTCTCCGTCGCCGGTAACCTTTCAGCCGCCAGTGACGAACGCCGGCAACCCACCCTCGAGGCCGGCGCCCCACCTCCGACCCCAGCCCCGGCTGGCCAGCTAGCTGCCGGCGACCCCTTTTCTCTCTCATCCCCTTTCTCTCTCTTCTCTTCTCTCTCTCTTCCCCTTTCTCTCTCTTCTCCTCTCTCCCGTGCGACCCACCTCCGGCCCCCCCACCACCGGCCGCAGGCCGGCCGCCACCGACCTCCCTCTCTCTCTTCCCCTTTCTCTCTCTTCTCCTCCCTCCCGACGGCCCCCACCCCGGCCCCAGCCAGCCCGCCCCCCTCCCACGCCTCCCTCCACCCCCTCGCCCCGCGGCACCCCTCCCCCCCCGACGACCCCCCTCTTTCTCTTCCCCTTTCTCTCTCTTTTCCTCTCTTCTCTCTCTCTCTTCCCTCTTCTCTCTCTTCACGGGGCTGACCCACCTCCGGCCGCCCGGCACCCCCCCATCCCACCCTACCCACCGAGTTCAATCTCTCCGAGACCTGTTATCTGACTCGACTCGCTAACTCGGAAGCTCGCGACTCTGTGGGGGGGCGCCGGGCGGCCTGGGGTGGGTCGGCCCCCCGAAGAGAGAGAAGAGGGAAGAGGGAGAGAGAAGAGAGGAAAAGAGAGAGAAAGGGGGAGAGAAATTGAGGGGGTCGTCAGAGGGGGGGATGTCGGGGGGCGGGGGGGTGGGGGGAGGCCGGGGGAGGGGGGAGGGGGGCGGGGGGCTGGGTCGGGGTGCTGGCTAGGGGCCAGGGGTGGGGGCCGGCGGTAGGGAGGAGAAGAGAGAGAGGGAGGTCGCCGGCGGCCGGCCGGCAGGGGCTGGGGCTGGTGGTAGGGGGGCCGGTGGTGGGTCGCGGGCGTTGGGTCACCGTGGGAGAGGAGAAGAGAAAGAAAGGGGAAGAGAGAGGGGAAGAGAGAGAGAAGAGAAGAGAGAGAAAGGGGAAGAGAGAGAAAAGTGGTCGCCGGCGGCCGACCGGCCGGTCGGGGCTGGGGCTGGAGGTGGGGCACTGGCGTCGGGGCTGGGTCACCGATGTTCGTCCCCGGCAACGAAGAATACTTGAGATGGGAAAGTTTATATAAGGTAAGGTCTATGATAACAATAGTACACCCCAGATATGTCAACCGTTCGATTAAATTTAACGGTTAAAAAAAGGCTCTACTGGTAGAGTCATTTGAAAGAGACTTTACCACAGTCACTCCCCAATAAATATAGAGATGAATTTGACATTTCCAATTTATCTGATCATACAACCATAACCATTAATTGATTAATCCAGTCAACGTCAGAATATAATATATATATATATATATAACAGTGACAGATAATAATTTGGATTAAGTGCGAACATAAATAAAAAACAAAATTTAGATTAAAATAATTTTAAAAAAATAGGTAAGACTTTCAATATTTGTTATAACAAATCAGTGTTGTGAATAAGAGAACAAAATTTTGTCGAGCAAGCAACATTATTGCATCTTTACTCTGAGTTTTAAGACACATTAAAAATTGGTTTCACAAAATTTGATTGTTGATTTTGACAAGGAGACCAGTAAAAGCCCAAACAAATGGAAGAGCTCAGGAGTCCAGTCCAGCAAAAGCCCATTCATAGTTTCTTTTGTTTTCTTCGTGAGGCCACGTGCCACAGCGGCGGTGATGTACATCCGTCACATTAGTTGGGACGTTTTGGAGTCATCTTTTTGTTATAAAAAAAGATTCCAAGGCTGAATAGGAATTTACATGCATTCTCTGAACAGTCCCTTTAGTTTAGATAATTTGCTTTTCTTCCCTTTTGCATGTCCTTTTTTGTTTTTACCCCTGTTTTGAAAGCTTTACTTTCTACTTTTCATAACAGAAGCAGAATACTAACAAATCACAAAAGTGGTTTTGGTGACGAAAAAGACATGCTTTTTTTGCATGCCTAGCGTCTCATGCATCAAGTTTTGCTTCTTTTATTTTTTGGCCGGAATATCAAGTTTTTCTTTTTATCAGCTTACGTACTATTTTCATTCTTTTGTGTCCTCAGTTATTTAATAATTGACAATATTCCCAACTTGAGGGTATGTTTACTTACACGTAATCAGAATGAATATGAATAAGAATGAGTAAGATTCGGAATGGACATGATTCAGGATGAGGATTTAGAATCCGATTAAGTTGTTAACTTGATTATAGGATTTAAAGTCGAAGTCACTATGAATATTATTTATGCGTTACTTAAACCCGAAATCGGAATAAATAGTAGTAAATTTACTTGTTAACCTCCTTCATTTATTGTGTTCTCAAACATTAAAAAAAAATGATTAATTTTTTTATTTATTATCATACTATAAGTAAAATAATCATTATGATATTAAGACAATAAAATATAAATTGTGCACTTTTTTATTTAACAAACTAAAAAGTGTAAAAAAATGAATTAAAATGAGTAAAATATAAAAAATAAACAATAAACAATAGATACATATTAATATATTATGATAAAAGTAAGTTCTTTATTTATTCAAATAAAGTTAACAACAATTAGCACAATTACATAAAATTAAGTTAATAAAAATATATTATATTTAGTTATTAAAAAAAATTAATATAGATTGTTATTATTTTTTAATATAATATTTTGCAAGTAAAATAAGGATTCAAATGGTAATTTATTACTAATATTAAGATTGGAAGTCACAATCCGGAATGAGGTATATGGGATTGTCATTCCTGTTTCAGAAAAAAAAAATGAATAAGTAAATAAGAGATTAACTCTCATTCTCTGATAAAATAAACATATCATAAGTACTTTTAGCCTCCTATGAAAATATCTTTACTTCTTCTCCGATTGATATATCAATTTGACACTTCGTCAAAAATGCTCTTAGCGTATGAAACTTTGGTTTGAAACCATCTTGGTCTCCTCATGGACACAGTTGTCATCAAGTCACAGTGCTGCAAGCATTAGTCACGTTGAAGATTTTTTTTTTTTTTTTTTTTTTTTTGGTGAAATTACGTTGAAGCTATCTTGATAACTTAACATGCATTTTTAACCAGAATAAGAAAATAACAAAATAACCTACTTAGGATTCACTAATTATGTTACTGCTAATAATTTATAGTGTTACATGCATAACCTTGCTAAAGTTTTATTTTTTAGATCATTTTTCTAGAAAACAGACCAGATTTTCCCATACTAATTTCATTTATTTTAGAGCTGTTAATGAATTAATACCACTAGAGTTTACCCGGCCGCTTCAAAGAAAATGTCATTTAGAGATCTTTCTGTTTACTTAAATTTAGCAAATATATTCGATTATGGCGCCAATCTTATATCAAGATGCAGAGTTTCAATCTTTTTGACTTCTATATTTACCGAGAAAAATTTTGATTGCTTGTCAAAGGAACATAATATGAATATTATTGCACATCCTCTATCAAGTTCGTCAAACTCAAATTGGAAGATAGAAATAAATAACAATTTTTAGAAAATTAATTAAAATAAATAACAAGTTTTTAAAATATTTAAAATAAATATTATATTTATCATGTAAATATTGATTTACGTCTTGTAATTATGTTATATTATCTAATAAATTTACTATTAATTTAGTAAAATTTTCGTTTACATAATAAATTAATCATTTATTTCAAATAGTCTAAAATTTTATTATTTACTGTAATTATTTAAAAAAAATATTATTTATTACAGTTTCCCAATAATGTAACATAATTTAAATGAACAACAACCCCGCTTTGTATCTTATATATATATATATATATATATATATATATATATATATATTGTCAGAGCATGTTTGAAAATTAAAATAAATAAATCATTCCGTAATTTTTTCTTCTTTTTATGACAACAGAAATTTGTAAACACGGAATAAGTTGAACTTTCTGTAGCTTTTTCTTTATTTTGTTTTTATTTGATAATCGCTTTTCCGTTTTTTCTTTTCTTTGGAAAGCAAAAGCTTAAGGGGCCCGGGGTCTTAATAGCCTTCTTCCAAGTTGGTATCCACCTAATAAATCTGCAACTAATGTTTCATCCAAATAATTGTCTAAGTTTGTCTTCTATTCGCCCTAGACAAATAGTTTCTAATCTAATCTTTCAAAACGGTGGTAAAAAGAAAATTTTCGATTTAACTTAATTTTTTTAATGTTTCGATATTTACACTACGTTTATTTTTTTCTTTTTTCTTTTTGTTTTTTAAATGCCAATTGAAAAAAATTCACATTTTAAAATGAAATCTTAATTTTAATAAGGATATTGATGCTGAAAATCTTCAGTTCAACACCCGATGTGATTGCCTAATGTAGTCAGCCTTGCACAGTCACCTTACATCTAGTTGCCTACAGAAGGGAATCATATCGAAGTAATGGGGACACCGGTGGGGTATCGGCCACGGGCATTCCGATACTTAAGTTAGTAGTGGTAATAATAAGCAAGCAGAGAAGCAGAGTTTTGGCAAGGAAAAGTTATCCATGCCTAAATAGGTGGGCTGATCTTTTATTTATAGGCATTTCCCGCGGGCTCAGGTGTTTAGGTGATCCTGTCGGGTTGAACTCCGAGTGTTCTTGACGGGTAGACATGCTTCAGTGCATAGACACCGTACATCCAATAGGCTGGCACCACGTGTTTCTATAGTCTGGTGCAGTGGACACAAAGGTAGGCTAGTGTTGGTAGAGGTGATGAGTGCTGTATTAGTCTCGCCAGGCGGTGGGAGCTGACGACAGGATTGGCATAGTAGCAGGTGGCGTCAGGTGTCAAGTGGCGGATGCAGAGTGTCGTGTTGGAGTACTATTGTCAGCCTGTACTGGGTGACATAACGCGGGTAGTGAGAGACCCATAAAGTAGGTGGTGCTCAACAGTTGTCAGGGAAATGCCGTCCGGGCCAATGACATAGGCCCCGATCTTTCTCCGTCTAGGGTAGGTAATAGAGAGCGTTTGAGTCTGGTCAATTATGCTATGGTTGGATACGAACGGTTACATGTACTTTTTTATCCCTTAAAAACTCGTGCTCTTCCGCAACCCGATCACCGTGAAAATTGGGATTTCGTCATCGGATGAATTACACCATCAACAAAGGATGTACTTTTTTTTGGTACATTATATAAATAGGGGTATAGTTTTACCATCATTGTTTCGCTCTTTAATTTTAAAGACCATTTGCAAACCAAATAATCTTTTATCCTTTTAATCATTTTACCTTTTCTTTTAAAAAGATTTGTCTGAACATAAAAAGTTTGATTGCATGATTCAATGCATCTAGGGTGAAAGTTGAAGAAGCATATATCACATGTTCTTTTGAAAATTCTCCTTAGAAGGCGAATGATAATTCATTGACGTACCAAAATTAAGACACATGTGAAGTCTTTATAAATTACAAAACTATTCCAGTCTTTTATCTTTTTTAATAAGAACAATATAGTACCCCCACTTTTGATCCGCGAATCATTTACGTTAATCATCATCTTATTGTTGCTTTTCCATAAGAAATTTTCTTTTCTAATTTTTTTTTATTAATAAAGACGACAACAACGACTTGATTTTGAGACTAGTCGAGCCCATTTAGAACAACAATTGAAGTTAGAATTTTGTTTGATTTAGAACAACAATTGAAGTTAGAATTTTGTTTGTTGAAAATGAAAGAGAGAGAAAATAAATGTATATTTAAAATTAAATTGTGGAAATTTTGATTAAAAAAAAAACCTTCAAATTCCAACTGGAGTTACAGTTTTAAATGTTTTTTTATTCCTGAAGTAACCTGAGATCACTTAACTATAAATGAAGAAAAAGAAATAAATAGAGCTATATAAAAGACGCATGTCTATAAATGGTCTCTGCATATATTTGTTCCCTTAATAGTTAACTTATCGACAAATTTCACGTTTGATCAAGGAAAATCAACATTTTGTTTATAGTTATCTTTATAAAAAGTTCCCCACTTCTTTTAATTTGTTTCAGAAAGTTAAAAGAAAAGCCAAATAAAAAAGTCTAATTAATCTTTAGACTTAACAATACCGGAGTATTAAGTTCAAAAAAAAAAAAAAAAAAAACCAGTGTATTCTACTACAATTTAAGATTGGAATTTTTAACGGAAACTTTATCTTGAGATAACATATTAGAAAAATCAATTATTTTGTGCATATATAACTACATTTACTAGGAGTTATGTACTTATTTGTATTCACTTTCATATTTGAAAATCTCTCGATTTAATGAAATTTGTTAGTCTTGGTTCTTGGATAACTTAATCGCCTTTATTACTGCACTTTAGGTTCATCTAAAACTGCTCTTCATTAATGAATATTCTCTCTCTTTGTAGTTTGTAACTCTAAGTATATTGTCAAGCCACTTTAATTTTCAATACATATTTCTTCTTTTCCTGTTCTGATTATTAAGTCAAGAGAATGTGGATACAAGAATAGCTTAATATAATTTATACATATGCTCCAAATTATTAAAAAAAAAAAAAAAAAAGAAATGTCAAGAGACTAGAAATTTTGTGGAAACAGACAAACTACGAACTTTCTTATGCTTCTCTCTCTCTCTCTCTCTCTCTCTCTCTCTATATATATATATATATATATATTGGTTTTACTATGGGATCTTTTGTTTTTTTTTGTTTTTTCCTTTTCTTTTCTTTGAAATGGAAAAGTTATTAGACTTGGGGTCCCGGGGTCTTAATCGGCCATCTGTCAGTTGGGGTGGCCCGACCATCACTTTCGATCATCTTATGAAAAACACAGATCATGATAATTATGTAATTACCTAGTTCAAGTTGGTCTACAATAAGACACGCCTTCAACATCATTGTTTTAAATCCTCAAATTTATAGACCCTTGGCAACCAAACAATCTTTATCCTTTTTATTTTTAGTTAAAAAAAAAAAAGTATTTTTCTGAACATTAAAAAGTTTAATTGTCAAGACTATTGTGTTATAAATTATTTGTTATTTAGAAAATTCTCCTTTGAAAGTGAGTGGTAGGTCATTGACGTTGACCAATTTAATATGAGAAGTCTTTGCAAATTGCGCAATACTATTCCACTCGTGGTCCAGGAACCATTTGCCCTTTGTTATCATCTTCTTGTATCATTTCTTATTTTCCATGAAGACTTTTCTTTTGCCAAAATCTTTTTGTTTTATTTCTAAAGATGACAACGAATTTCAAACAAAAGAAAAAATAAAACAAGCAAACAAAACAAACAAACAAAAAACGACTTGACGTTTAGAATACAAGTAGTAGACGGGGACACAAGTAGTAGAGAGGGACAGGCATGCAATAAATTAAGAAGATTCCCCAATGGGCCAGTAATATGGCTTTCTTTTTAAGCTTAAATTTTGGGGTGATTTAAAAAAAAAAATACAAGAAAGACTTTGGGGGTACTTAATATTGCTGTGAAGTAATCAGTGGTTAATATATCTTGCAAGGTCCCTAATTAATTAACTATTTAGCTTTTCTTCATTTTGCATATTTACAGAATTTCGTGTAAATGTTAGTATTTAAATGCCAAATTTTAACTGTGTATTTAAATAAAATACATATTTGGATAGGTTATGCTAAAGATATAACATTTGAATACTGTAATACAAAAAATTAAATTTACAAATTTCTAAAAAGTGAAAGTTTAGATTTAAATTTGAGTTGAAAATCGTAATATATAAAAATAAATTCGCTCAAATGGTTAACCAATTCCAAACAGATACTATATTGAAATCTAATAATAATTATTAAAATGGTTCATCCAAACACACCAATAAAGTGAACACATATATATATATATATATATATATATATATATAATATCCCATTTTAATGAGTGGCATTCGTAGCTCAATCAGCATCGTTAGCTCACGCAATATGTTTTTTAATCCAACCCAGCACATGGCACAATTGCTGGTTCGATATGACATATGATAAGATTTGGGCCGTTGTGCGCTTGCTGCGATTGCTACTTCCTAGAGATTCTGCCGAGGAGGTCCGGGCCATGTGGTGTAGGGTTAAGCTTGGTTCTGTCATCAGTAGTGAATTAGCGAGAGGCTTTGTTTGGGAGTGCAGTTAGCTAAGGAGCTGAGGGTGGGGAATGTGATTGATTGCCTTGGCGTAGAGTGTCGAGCAGGTTCCTTGTGACGTTGAAATTTCAAGATTGAGGTTCTTATTTTCGTCTACCTGTTTGAATGGGTGAGGAAAGCAGCAATGTTGCTATTTCTGTTTTCTCTCGCACTTCAACTCAATTTCAACCAAAAAAAGGTATTTTTTTATATCAGTTTTCGTCTTTTTTCGAAAAATCAATAAAAATTATAACTAGTTTTTAAAAAATCAACTAGCTTAAAAATTTTATCTCCAACCGACGAACTAAACACAAGCTTCATTCTGTGTGATTGGTTTTTCTGTTTTTTGTTATATAAGTTTGTATATAATAATGGCGATATATTCGTCATATTTTATTTGGGCGTTTTATTTCTTTTTGTTATTTATAATAATAAATGTGGTTTCTCCACCTTCCGAGTTGGTTATTTATCCATCAAATCTGAGTCTTGATGGTGTTTTAGTGCCGATATAGTTATTTTTATGTGGAGTTAGTGGTCCCAGGGCTATTGAGTCGTTGCCCTCGATTGATCGGGAAATTCATTATTGATTGTCTGGATTTTGTCAAAAAGAGCATTATATGTGTTCGATTTCAGTGGCCGAGGTATATTCCCATTATCGGGCCTCAAGCATGCGTGTTTCCCTCTAGTGGATCTGTTATTATTCAAAGGTTTTGTCTCATGTAATACGGAGTTTCTGATATTTGGTATTTTTATATTTTTTTAGTGAGTTTATAAAATTTTCCCTTTCAAAAGAGAGAGAGAGATTATAACATTTAAAGAAATAAAAAATAAAAAAGTCTAAAAATTGGCTATGTAATGATTTGGAATCTTTTTTTTATTTTACCAATTTTAAAATTTGACTCTCTCTCTTTTTTTTTTTTCTTTTTTTTAAACTAAAAAGTTTGCATTAAATGAAATGTCGATTTTGCATTTATTTAATTAAAATATAAAATCCTACCCATCTTAACAGTATAACACCAGATATAGTATAATTAGTTAAAATTCAATCATAATCTGTCATACACATCCCAATCCAATTTTTTAATATTATCATATTCAATATAATCTTATCTGCATACTGAATTGACCGAAAGTGCAGTGATTAAACAGTTTTGAAGCGAGTAAAAAAAAGTTCACGATGGATAAACTGGACTTTATCCATGCATTATTTGCAGTCCCATGACTCAAACTTGCAGGGCTTGGAATTGTCTTTAAATTCCCTTCCCACAAAATATAAGCTTACATATATGAGTGCCCAAATTCAGTTTTATAGGTTTTTAATTAACAATTATGTTCCTGAACTTACTCTAATATTATCACTTTCATCTCTTAAAAAAACAACTCTCTCTCTCCTCTCTATATTTTTTTTGGCGTGGAGTTCTCATCACATAAAAATATTGCCTATTTTCTGCCACTCAAAACTTGGATATGTTTTTGTGCAGGTAATAATGCATAGTCTTATCAGGAATCATCGGCTGGAAAAAGTAAAAACTCAAAAAATAATGTGGAGAATAAAAAAATGAGTCTCAACTTTCACAAGATCAAACAAAATATATTTGAGGAGATTTTATTTACACTAACAATATTGATAAATTCCCCTATAAAATCGATAAAGATTGTTATTATATTTTTACGCTAGAATTAAATTATCTTAAATCTATTAAGAATTCTCATACCCTCATATACATATAAATAGAAATAAAATAAATCTATTACGTATGTGGAGAGCTCATATACCACATCAACTATAATGGAAATAATACTTTTTAAAGGAACAAAAATAACTTTTTCTACAAATTTATTTAACGTTAATATCATTTTATAGACTCCAAGTTGTTTTTTGTCAATTTTTTTTAAGAAATCTTTATAACTATATGAAAAGTTTCAGTGAAAGATTCAAATAAAACAAAAATAAAAGAAAACATGTCTTTTGAAGAGCGAACAACTACTAAAGTATGTGTTTCTAATTTTTTTTATTCATTAGTATTATGAGTTTTTTTTTAGCATTTAAAAATGATTCTTTTTTGTTCTTCATAAGATTCTTTTTTAGTTTATTTTTTCTTGCTAGGTTCTAGGTTCATTTATGTGATTATAAACATACATATTTTGTTTTTAACTACAGAATGACAAACTTTGATTTATTTATTTATTTATTTAGACAGTGATCGAGTTTTTCTTCTTGCCTTAAGGTTATTATTAAGGAAGGTATTTTTTTTTTCATAACTTTTTTTTACTGACTAAATTTTAAGTCATTTTGTTGGGAGTGATATTGTCGCAAAAGAAATTTTATAGTTTCCTCTTCTTTTAGTGATACCTCATGTTTCCGTTTTTAGAATGAAAAAGTATTTTTTTTTTCCTTATTTCGATAAATTAATAAAATAAATTAAAATTAAAATGAAAGTGCATGTATAAGAGGCTTAAATTTAATATATTATATAAAAAGTATTTATAAAAGTATAGACATATATATGTGGCTAGAGAAGAAGCGATGCGTACATTAGTTATTTTAAATTTGAAAAAAAAAGTAGTAATATAAACAGTTTGGTTTGGCTAATTATGTAGAATCTATTTAACGGTAAAGAAAGAAAGAGAGAGAGAGAGAGAGAGAGAGAGAGAGAGAGAGAGAGTCATAACCTGCTCAGTAAAAAATAATTGCAAAAAACATCATTGTTCTTGAGATGGAAAAAAAACATCTCTGAGTAGTAGGATGATATGTTAAAGACTTTTCTACTATTATAAAAACGGTGTAGTCGGTAATTTTTCAAAAGTTAGACGGAAATTGAATGAGTTCTAATCGTGTGAGTTTTAATTGAGGGCAAAATGATAATTAAATATTTTTTAAAAACATATTGTACAACTAAAAATATTGCTGATAAAACAATAAATCTTTAATGAAGGGTATAGTTTATTACAAAAATATCTACCCCGCCTCTTCAAATATCACTTAATAAAATATCAAAAAAAAAAAAAAAAACATATGTATATATATATTTGGGAATACCTTTAGGATGTGTTTGGTTGGAGCAATGGGAGGTGGACTGACGTGTGCAAAGGGAAAAAGATTATTTAATTACGTCGAAAGGAGGGAGATGTCAGGAAAAAAAAAAAAAAAAAGAATTGTGAATCTTCTCGATCCAGTCCAATTTTTTCTTATAAAGACTGATAGTATGTCTAGTATATATGCTGATTGAAAATAAAATTTTTAAAATGAATTTGATTGATTTTTTAAAAATTAATTATAAATTTTTTTAAAAAAAATAAAATTAAAACAAAATATTTAAATTAAAGATGTCGAACAAAACATAAACTAAATTTGTAAACTTCCAAATAAAACTAACCATTGCCTCTTTATTTGCTTCTAATACCGAAAAAGAAAATGAACGGTCATCATCTTTTCTTCCAACCATACTAAAAAGGAGGTAAAAAGTCAGACGGGCAAACCCATTACTTACTAATTTCCCTCGTTATACTGCTAAAAATATTCCCATACATGTATTTCAATAAGTTACTAATATTAACACCACTAGTATTAGAACATGCTAATTAATCCCAAAATTTTACAACTTCTAAACTTATTTCGAATTGGTAATTACGAATTGCGAATTACTCGAGTAGGTCATTGATGTTGACCAATTTAATATGATAAGTCTTTGCAAATTGTGCAATACTATTGTATCATTTCTTAAATTCCATGAAGACTTTTCTTTTGCCAAAACCTTTTTGGTTTTATTTCTAAAGATGACAACGAATTTCAATAAAAAAGAAAAAATAAAACACGCAAACAAAACTAACAAACAAAAAACGACTCGACTTTTAGAATACTAGTGGTAGACGGGGACACAAATAGTAGAGAGGGACAGGCATGCATTTCTATTATTTCTGTAAATTTTATCTCTTTGATCTCAAGCTTTCATTTCTCGTGGTGTTTTTCACAAAAATAAAAAATAAAAATATTCTTGCAATTTAATTTGTCAAATTAACAGATATTAATTGTAACACTTCGGCTGTTTCGGTCATAGGTGGCTCATGCGTTTTTGCAAGCCTGCTTTTATGTTTGTTTTCCTGCGCTCTTAATGAAATTCTTGTCAATTAAAAAAGATAATAAAAATATAATTGATACGACGCTCAAAAATTTTATTTGATTTTACTTTAATTCCGTGTTCCTTCATCACGTTGTTAAACAAATTTCCATGCATGTATTTCATATATACGTGCCGAGAGCGACACGAAATAGTATAACTTAACCTGTTTGATAGTACACTACATAAATTATACAGATCTTCCGTCATCGCTGAATCTCTACGATCAGCAGATCAGAATTTCTCAACAAAACGACAAAAACTTACAGGAAACAGAAATTACCCAACATTAAAATTGAAAAATACAGGTCGCTAACTGTTATTCATCCTAGATTTGTTCATCTTCCCTTTGGATCATTGATCTCGGAGAACACAATCCCGGACATTCCTTTTATGGACTCGTTCGTAGTGGATCCTTGCTCGGAGCTACTGATTTTAGTGGCCCCACTACTTTTCATCAACTCTGACGACACCTCCCAACTACAAGTAAATGTTCCATCGCTGTCGTTGTTATTTTTCACGAGAGCGAATTCATCCTCACCCTTAGCCTCAATTAATGGTCCAACAATCTGCTCGTTGTCCTCCGCGTTTTGCTGTAACTGCATTGCGAACTCCAGGCCCCCCACGACGTCGTTCATTGACGGCCTATCCGTCCCGTTATCATTCATACAGTTAACTGCGATCTCACTGTATTTCTTCAAGCACTCCGGCGCAATCTTGCCCGTCAGATTAGGATCTACGATCTGATGAAGCGTCCCGTTGTGGTAACGGCTACGGGCCCACTCAGCGAGGCTCACTTGTCCCTTCTCAGCGTGGCGTAATATCGGTGGCCTACCGCAGAGAACTTCGCACAAAACGACGCCGAATGAGTATACGTCGGACTTTTCTGACAGTTGTTGACGTTTGTAATATTCCGGGTCTAGATACCCGATACTGCCCTTCACCACTGTGGTGACGTGTGCTTTGGACATGGTTGTGGGGCCCATTTTTGATAGCCCGAAATCGGAGACCTTGGCCACCCATTTCTCATCCAGTAAGATGTTGGTCGTCTTTACGTCGCGGTGAATGATCGTGTACGTCGCACCTGTATGCAGATAGTGCAGCCCACGCGCGGCTCCGATGCAAATGTCGAGCCGTTGTTTCCATGTCAGCGGTGGGTTCTCGGTGTTGTAGAGATGGCCTCGGAGAGTGCCACGTGACATGTAGTCGTAGACGAGGATCATCTCATGATCCTCGTTGCAGTAGCCGATGAGAGAGACGAGATGGCGGTGGCGGAGATGAGAGAGCATCTCGATCTCGGTCTTGAACTCGTGGGCCCCCTGTGACGACTCAGACTTTAGTCGTTTGATAGCAACGGTGGTGGTCCCACCGTCGACGTAGCCTTTGTATACGTTGCCAAAACCTCCCACTCCGATGATAAAAACATCATCGAAGTTGTTAGTGGCGGCTTTGATCTCAGCCAATGAAAAGTAGCGGCACAAATCGGACGGCAAGGAGGATGAGCCTCGAGTCTTGCTTGACTTGGTCGAGATAAACGAAAGAAGGCCCCACCAAGTAGTTCCGTCACTAGAGCCTGCGTCTTTGACTTTTCTCGCTCGCCGAAAAACGATGAAACCAAGGACGAAGAGTATAACTACGCCGGAAACTACGCCGGAGACAATTGCTATGATTGCGGTTCGACTATTACTTTTCCCCTTGTTCTCCTCTTGCGGGCTAGGAGATGGTAAATGCGTAATTGGGTCAGGATTGGGACCAGCAAGATTGCCGTTGGTATCATTCAATTTGAAGATCTCCAGGCCGTTCAAAATTGCATCGGCATACTTCGATATCCATTCCGGGTTTGCGTGCAGAGCGATAGAGAGGTTCTTTTGTGTCTTCTCTCCAACTTTGCCAAACATGGGAACCACGTAGTCTCTTTTATACGGAACGTACTGACCTCCACTCCACGCGATCACGTCGGCTAACGTCTCTGCGGTTTGATTTGCTATGAAGATGTAGAACTTCCGATAATTAACCGCGGTTATCTCCTTAACAATCTCGCAAAAGTGAAACCTTACCAAGTAATAAAATCCTGCATGTACAGGATACTCCCATGTGAGATTGTAGCTTTCGATTAAGCTTCTGTTTACTCTCCCCAAAGATCGTGCAGTCCGATACACAGCCTCGGGTGCGGTATACGTTGGAACATCTATGAATTTGAGAACAGCGGAAATTTCCCTGGGGAGAACACTATATCCCAAGTTTGTCACGTAGGCGTCATCCTCATACCAACTCCGAAACAGACCTGTGTCACTTCCTGAAGAAATATTGTATCCTCCCACATTAATCCGATACACTGTCTCAAGAGCGCTGTCGTTTGTCAAGTGGTAGAAATTATTCTCTCCCACAAACCTAACGCCAGTAGTCATGGAGTTCGGATAATAAAGATCCGCGGGCATGGATACCACTTCGATACCATTGATGAAAGCAAACGCCTCCGGAGTTGATGGACTTGGAGAGAACGATATGCTCAGATTAGAGTACTCCTTCACGACTACACAGAATTCTTTAACTACTTCTCTTGTGCCAATAGCATCAGCGGTGAGAAAAACGCTAAAGTTACTGAGGAGAGTGAATTGGCCGGCTTTGACGGAGAAGAAGGCCGTGGAGTTGGAGTGGTTAAAGTTTTGGTACGTCGTTGCGAGGAAGTGCAAGCGGATGAACTTTGGGCCGGTGGTCACCGGAATCTTGTAGGTAAATTCGGAGAGGGAGAGCCGTGCGGTGCCGTAAGGGACATCGTCCGTTTGCATGAATGACTGGTCAACGGCTGAAGAAGTGATGGATTCTTTGTTTTGGCCATCTTCCAAGGGAAATAGTTTTGAGTCGATGTCTCCATCCCAGGTCCGATTGCTTTGTAGCCTCGTGCTTCCTTGGGAGCCGCAGTCAAGAGCTATGTTGTCCTGAGGAATGTAAGGAAGCGGCTGTCCATCCGTGGTACGAAAGATGAAAGCGTGAAAGATGAGGGAGAGCAAGAAGGGGATCATGAGAATTATCGATTGGAGATCACGATGATGCATGACACAAAATGCCCTCTTGTAATCACTGTGAAAGCAAACCTCGGTATATACAACTCTTCAAAAACAAAAACATTATTCAACTATCGTTGACCGAAATTATTACATTTTTTAACATTTTGCAGTGCAAGAGACTTTCTTTTTTTTTTTTTTTGTTAAAGCAAAAGAAACTATTTTGATATATACATAGGCGCTGCTCTATGTGAACAGGCTCTTGATGAAAAAAATGATTAATTATTCGAAATAAAAAAACATGAAACATAATAAACTAGTTGGTACAATGTTTTTAGTTGCAATTTGCATGCTTCAACTTTAATGTATGCATATTCTAGAAGCAGGCGCCCTTTTAATTGAGTGCTCTCGTGTCGAAGATTAATGAGGCTTAGCGATATGCCAAAGCAGTGGGATGATAAAATACATCATAAGGGAGTGTTCTCCTAGAGGGAAGCGTCTGCGCAAACTGTTGTAGATGAGTGGAAACAAAAGTATACATTGGTGAGAATCCAATGCTCCAATAGTACTTCACACCTTGATATACATATTTTTGCCCCAAAAAAAAAATTATAAATATTATATTCAAAAATATATTTAACACTAATCCTAGTCCTAATAGTGTTCCCTATTTTTTTAAGAATTTGGTTTGTAATATAAAATGTTAAGTTTGGATTGAATTTAAGATGAAATTCAACCTTTTGTTTTTTTTTTTAATTGAAATTGTCATTAACAATAAGTATCAAGGTGGAGATTGAGTTCGATAACTAGAGATTCTTTGACTCCTCTCACCTCTTTTTAGATGAGGATAGAGATGGAGATGGGAACATGAAAACAACCTAATTCATATTTCACATCATTATCATTGTCAACCGAACAAATGAACAACTAATCCTTGTGTAATTATTATTACATTATTGTTTCTATTATAATGCTACTCCAAATCTTATTATATGACAAACCAATCAGAAATTAACTATATGTTGGGGTTTTAAAATAAATTAATTAATTTAGTTACTTTTCTTGCATTTTATCCGACTCTTTTTTAATCACATTATTTGATAATAATTTATTACCATCATTTTATCTCAATATAACCCTAAATCATATACAAACAATTCTAAAATGTAATTCAAACTTACCCCAAGCGTAAATCGATCATAGTTCTCAAACAAACAAACAAACAAAAATTTATAATAAATTATTCACTTCCCATAAATATCAACAAATCCTAATTTTATCGTAGCTAACGCATCATCAAAAAATTTTAAACCTACACAAAATTCACTAATAATGAACCAACATATATATTATCACATTAATTTCCAAAACAAAAATCTCAAACTCATTAACATGTTTGGTTAAACATTTCCCAAATGAATATATATATACACACACGAGAACTCTCCCATACGATACCACTAGACCGTCAAACGGGATAGTTCTTCCTATCTCTCTCTAGCTCTCTTTTTCTCTCTTTGTGGCGGGTTATACCGCACTCTTTTCTGAATTATACTAATATCCTGCACAGATTGTACCACCGAACGACTGCTCAGCCGGACATAAAAGTATTCCTAAATATATATATGTATATATACACGTAACCAAAATTTCAAAAGCCTGCCACAAAGAAATCCGAAAAGCTAAAAGAAACTAATGTGAGATAATAAAAAGAGGATTTTCCTTTTTTTGAGCAAGAGGATTTTCCATTTGAAACCATAACAAGGAGAAAACAAAAAATCATGGAACTTTTTATGCGGAGGCATATCTTCATCACATTGGCGGCGGTGGTGACGACGGTGATTGCACTCCACACAAGTCATCAGTGCGGAGCAACTACTGATACAGCCTCACTGAAGAGCGTCGGCAACAGCACCGCCACCACAGCCTCCATCTGTGTCGGCAGCGCCGGCGAATGCCTCATCGCCCAACAGGACCCGGATCTGGAGTTCCAGATGCCTTCTGAAAACAGCCGACGAATCCTCGACGGTGCAGGTGGGAGCACAAGTTGTGCACAGAATCCTAAATGTGCCGGCGGTTGCGGGAGTACCGGGAGTACCTGCACGGGCTTGGCGGGAACCAAATACAGAAACAATTGCGGCCCGTACAATCGCAATTGCCCTACTAATGCATAGTAAATTGTTCTTCCGACTTCCATGGCTGACGCGTTTGGTTTCTATTTTCGATTTTAGTTTTCTTCTTCTTCTTCTTCTTCTTCTTCTTCTTCTTCTTCTTTTTCTTCCTCTCCTTTCGGTTTCTGGGTCTGCGTTTGTTTCCGATCCACGTCTCACTCGATCTTATGTATACTGAATAAATGTGGAGAAGTTCTTCTGGTTCAAAAGCTTGTATCTTTAATTGTCTAAATAAATATATCTAAATAATGTCTCAGCCATAATTTACGCTCCCCCTGTTCTTCTGCATACTACTTATTTCACACAGGTAACAAAAAAAAAAACAAAAAAAAACAAAAAAAAACAAAAAAAAACAAAAAAAAAAAAACAAAAAAGCAAAAACCGCAACTTTCTCTAAATCTATATGTTGCGTTTTATTTTATTTTCTGTGTTGTAATTTATGCAAGGATTAATCTAATAGATTTGCCTACCTTTCCACTTAAATATTTTCCATATATATTGTGGCTCACTTTGTCTCCGTAAAGGGGTAATTAAAAGAAACTTTATCGAAAACGCATAGCGAACCAAACAAAAAAAAAAAGTTAAAAGTGACATTTGATTACTATTAAGTAATGAGTTTGTGTGAATATATACCAAAAAAAAGAAATTTAAAACAGTTTTAGTCAGCAACTATCTAAAATATTTAATTGGGCCTAATGGGTCTACTACGATCCTTCTGCATTATGGTTGATGTATCCGATAAATAAATAAAAAAATAAAAAATAAAAATACTTATGTTACTCATTTGTGCGAATACCAGAAAAGTAATTTATTAGAGTTCTATTTATTCTATATATAAACAAATAGATTCAACCAATTCAAAATGATAATTAAGTTGTTTTATCGCTAAATATATCCACTTTACTAATCCAGAGCTCTTTATTTATTTATCTTTTGGCTATTAATATGTTTTCAAAATAAAATATAACAAGAACTTCTAATCCAATCAACTATTTGGCAGAGGCTAGTTAGCTAGGTGGACGCCTTATACAAAATTTGAATTCTCGTTTGAATCGTTATATGACAGGCAAAATTTTAATGAAATTCAAAGTTTAATCAACGTCATTTCTCACCCATCAATTGTTGTAATCCTAACTACTATCTATGTTCGTGACATGACGATTAACAAAGTCCTATTATAATCACGGTTCAAAAAATATTATCACATGCATAATGCATCTCTTAATTTAGCTCTCAGATTTTAGATTTAAAAATTCCATTTCAGTGTTTTATCTTTTTTTAAAAAATTAACAAAAATTATTATATATTTTTAAAAAATTAACCAATTTCAACCTTAAAGTTTCATTTCTAAACAGTGTACTTTGTGTTGCTAGCATTTATGAACATAAACTTAGTAGCTGTTGAGGGCTCAAGGATAAGATTCTAATAAATTGTTGCATCAAATACCAAGGTCTACATAATCACATGGGATCGTGAGGTTCAGAGGACAGTGGACATGAGGATACAATTAATTTGATTTTTTTTTTGTCCATAGAATAAAATAATACTAACCCACTTAGTGATTGTGTCATTTATAATGATGAAGTCAGAAATTCAATATTGTAAACAAAATGTGAGGTAGAGCAAAAAATAGATAACGAAAATGGAACAAAAATAAATGTGGGTGGGCGGGGAAATAATGGAGTAACGACAACTCAATTAGGTTGTAAACAATGTGCAACAGTTCTGCTAATTTTACAAGTCATTGACAAACTGCGGGTATTATTTGTTAAAAAAATAAAATAAAATAGACCCCCAAATTCAACTTGATAAATTAACTTGATGAGTACTACCAGAGATAGTGCCTATAATCAATATGTGTGCAAAGTCCAAAGATGTGTCGTATCGAGTCTAAATCAACCTTGTCGTAGTGTAGTGCGTTTATTTATTTATATAGATGCAGTTTTGAAGTTGCAACATGGGTATTTATTTTCTTGTATTTTTTAAAAACGTGTAAAATTTAAGTGGGTATTTATTTGAGAAAATTTATTTTAATAAGATAAAAGAGAAGAAAAATAAATATTTTGAACGCGGTATATGAAAAACATACGAAACTTATAAAGGAGGACAAAGATGAAAAAGAAAGTGACGAGAAAAACTTTTAATTGGTTCACCCATTATAGCAGTGGAAAACATATTATAATAGTGAAATGATCGACCAGTTTGGTTTCGTTTTTTTTTTTTTTTAATTTTGTTTTTGAAAATATTTTCACACATTTTTTTAGGAGTGAAAATGAAAATAGTTATAAACAGCGTTTTTTTTTAAGAAAATATTTTAAAAACGAAAAAAAAAATAGTGAGAATGGTTTGTGAAAGAAATGGAAACAGGTTAAAAGTTGTTTTCTTATTTTCGTTTACTGGGGTGTTTGGTGTAGTGGTTTGAGTTGAGATTTTTAAGTTTGAATAGTAAATTTTTTTGAATTTTCAGAAAAGACAAAAAACTTTTTGGGAAAAAGACAAAAACTTTTTAGGAAAAAGACAAAAAAAAATTTGAGTTGAATGGGTTGAGTGGTTGAAACAAACAAACCCGTTTTAAGGTTATATAACTAAATATTTGTTTTTAAAAGCATATCCAAATATAATTTACCTTTTTTTTATACCAAAATCAATATCTCTAAAAACATAATCAAATACAATTTCAAAAACGATCTCAACATCATTCCCAAAGTATTTTCATTTCTTTTTTCATACCAAAAACAAAATAATTTTTAAAGCAAATAAAAACAATACCAAACAGGTACTTAGATTTTATGAAAATATCATTATCAATGAAAATTAAAGTAAAATATGAAAATTCATTCTAAAACACTAAACTTTTAAATAAAACTTTAAGAAACTTTAAAATAATTAATAACATATAAATTAACTTGAACTTTCAATTAATAGCACTATTTTTTTTTTAATGATAATCAATCCCTGTTGTTTGTTTGGTTAAAAGTTGGCTCATGCGTTTTTGCTTCTTTAATTTTACCCTGTTTTGGGGCCGATGTTTTGCAAACATGCTTTTGTGTTTGTCTTTTTGCGCTCGTAATGAAATTCTTGTCAACCAAAAAATAAAAGGTTGATAAACACAGGGCTGAATTTTTTATTTATTTTTCCTTTTTTTTTTTCCTTCACGTATCGTCCCTTAAGTTAGCAAATAAATCCTGAATGTATTAATCACAAACTAGTTTAAAAACGGTACATGTAAAAACATTTAGGCTTAGGCTTGTGTACGGTGGCGTTTACAAAACGGTGATTACATGGACAACAGGCATGTCGGACCCAACCTAAAAAGTCGAGAAAAAAAAAAAAAACCAGAGTATGTATGGGAGGATATCTGAAGATAATGTTTTAAAGGTTGAGTTGGAAATATGTGTTTAGGAGAAAAAAATTTTACAAAAGTTATGTGAAATAAAAAATAGTACAAAAATTTAAACTGTGTTTGAAAAAAAAAAATGCAAACCGGAAATTTTTTTTCTTCTATTTTTAATTATTTCATGTACCGTAGTATGAAGGATTTGGTGACATATAGTTTGTGGATTCGTCTACAAATGGATGAAGAAAGCAATAATAAACATTTCAGTTAAGTATAGGAGGATGTATTAAAAAAAAATTTACTACTACAATTGATGGAAGCTTTCGATCCATCCATCGAGAGTATGTAACATGTAGCACCAAGGTCACAAACAACTCTATTAAGACTCATAGCTAGCGGAACTTTTTAGTCGCCAAGACCTAAATCTGACAGACCAAAAAAAAATTCAAACAGTGAGAAAACCACCTTCATTATTACAATAAAAATACTAAAATTATATGGTGGAAATATCAACGCCTCTATTAGACTAAAACTTAAAAAACTGAAGACTAAAACATGACCGTCGCAAGCCTTCAATGAAAGTGCAATCGATAAGAGGACCATTAAAGTAGGAGGAACATTTTGGGGGGACAAGCGGCGAAGCCGACAAGATGTCTTCAAATAGCAAAATGTGAAATACACGTACTACCACCATCAATATCAGGAGCCATAACCACCACTTCTACAAGAAGCTCACCACCGTTCAGAACGAAATCTCAAAAGAATACAACCATCAAACAAGAAAAGTATCATAAAACACCTTTAAACCGTCGGAAAACCGTCGTCTTCCAAATCACACTTTTGGTAGTGCGTTTATTTACTTTTGTATATAAAACACATGATCCACTGGCAATATGTGACTTCACAGTGTGAAATAATGAATTATTCCATCTCCTATGTCCTTTTGTAAACTCGCTGATTATTGATTCCGAAGTTGATTTTTCTGCAATGAAACAAATTTATAGCAGGATCATTGCAACCTACGGTGTAAAATGCTAAAACTATATTGAGCAGAATTATGTATAAGAGTTAGAATGTAAAATATTCAAAAAAAAAAAAAAAAAAAAGAGATCTAGGTACACTAGATATATATATATATATATATATTGAACGTACATACGTTTACCGTTTATACAAATGCACCCTATATAATTAACAATATCATTTTGTTTTTGCTGAAATATTACAATGTTAAATGGTCACTTGTTTTCAGCTCTTAACTAC
Source organism: Ficus hispida (assembly GCA_025413025.1). NCBI lineage: Eukaryota > Viridiplantae > Streptophyta > Magnoliopsida > Rosales > Moraceae > Ficus > Ficus hispida. Next base: position 26,390,822 of record CM046365.1, read on the forward strand.
CACAAAGTTGTCGTATAAAAAGAAGGTTTTTATTTATTTATTTATTTTTACCAGAATAAAAGGAAGTTCTTTTACTTACCCATCATGTATTGGACCGATCAAATTAGTAGTTCTTTATTATACGAATTTGAGCGTCAATAATAAAAAATTTAAAGGGTGACTAGAAATGGTGCAAAGGTAAAGCAAGAAAGGTAAAGGCAAAGGTAAAGCAAGAACGAATTTTCTTTTTCATATATATATATATATATATATATATAATCTTCAACTGTAAGATGCATGTTAATAATCCTTTCTATCTTGAAAAATAATAATAAAAAAAGTATTTAATATAAAAGGCAATTGTTATTTCAAAATTTTAGTTTTCTTCGTTTTATTTAATAACTATCCAGAATCTAATAAGTTAATTAGAATCTAATTAATAAGCCAAGTATCGTGATCAACATGTAAGACTAGTAACCTGTAAAAAAAAAAAAAAAAAACAATGTGAGACAAGTAATCAGTAATAAACTTTAAATTAAAAAAAATAAAATGTTTGTCGAGGAAAACTTTTTTCGAGAATCACTAATATGGTCTTTTCAGTGAACACGAACACGTGAAACATAAAGCTCTAAGAGCTGGTGATGTTGATTGGGTGGCCCATCTCAGTCCTCCCATACGAGGGTGTTTGGTGTTTGAGTTTGAGTTAAGATTTATAAGTTTAAATAGTAATTTTTGTTGAATTTCTTAGAAAAGATAAAAAACTTTTTCAGAAAAAAATAAAAATTGAGTTGATGGGTGTAAGTTTAAACTTACACCCCAAACAAGCTATCAGAAGCAGCATTCTACGAGAGTTACATTTCTTCCCTATCGTCGGACAAGAATGACATCATCTTTGCACCACTATCTCACAACCACCAGATTTCCACCATCCCAACCTGTCACTTTTTCACCACCCTCCCGAGCTTCGAGCAGCTGCATCAGCACTCTCCTGCACAAGGGCCCTCAACACGTCAGCCATCTTGGGCCGTCGCTTTCTTTCACTTCGCAAGCACCGATCCGCTACTATCCCATACAACTTCAAACACCCCGACGAAATCTCACCCCTCATATTCTCATCAATGATCTGATCAAGCGTCCCTTTCTTCACGTTTTACGGAGCCCATTGGGCCAAGCTTTGTTGCTCCTCCTCCAGGCTCCTATCCACAGCAGGTCTACTACATATCACCTCGAACATCACCACCCCAAACCCATAAACATCGGACTTCGGAGTCAGCACCTTGGTCCAATAGTATCCTGGATCCAAGTACCCGAATGTCTCCTTCACGTCGGTGTTGACGTGGCTTCTTGGTGGGCTTTCCGGGCACAATCTCGAAAGCCCAAAGTCCGACACCTTGGCCACCCAATTCCCGTCCAACAAAATGTTGCTCGCCTTCACGTCGCCGTGGATGATCCCCTGCTCCGCGGTTGCTTGGAGGTCAAATGCAGATCTCTAATATCTTCTTCCACGTCAGCGGCTGGTTTTTTTTGTACCGTACAGATGATCATGGACTGTCCCGGGTGCCATGTACTCGTAGACGATGATCATGTACCGTTGATCGTTGCAGTAGCTGATCAGGGGTACGGGGCTCGGGTTTCCGAGCTTCGAGAGCGTTTCGACTTTGGTCCAGAACACGTGGGACCCTTGAGTCGATGTTGTGAAAATCTAGCAACCCAAGTGTACGCTATTGTAACAAGTAATATAGTAATGAATGAAGTTCTCGTTCCCACAAGAAATGTTATTATTAAGTATTGAAAATATTTTAACCTTAACTTTATTTGAATGATTAAAAAGTTGAGAGATTCAAGAAAATATATAAAAAAAATTTGCACAAACTAAAATTAACAGAAATTAAAAAAATACAAAACGCAATCAAGTGTTTAACAATTAATGAACTAAAGCTCTAGGGATTCCAATTTCACCAGATTACTCTATTTGAATCATCTAGCCTAATCAATCAGCGTCTATTCCCTATGTTGCCAGCGAATCTCACAAATATAATTATTAATTTTTCTCAAGCATTAACAATTTATCACAATCAGCTCATTATCACATCTCGGTCTCAAATTCTAATCCTATCACAAAAGTTGACCATAGTAATCTCATAGTAATTTAAACAATGGCTTATTCAATTATTACTTTTTATTTTCTAATTAAATACCAATTCATACAAAAGTTGACCATATATTCATAAGCATTAAGCACATGTTACATTACTTCACCGTAGAATTAGAATAGACATCAATTGATTAAAACTAGAAAAAAATTCAAGTATTCATAATCCGGCTACATTGTAGCCCAAGAAAAGAAACTTAGAATATAATTAAATAAAATAAACTCCTTATCATGGTCTTAGACATGTTGAAGGAAAGAGAAACAAGAAAACTAGAATTGTGAAGTTGAATCACGCTGTCTCTGTTTCCAGGTCTTGCAATTTTTCTTCTTCTCCAACTGAGTTCTCTCCTTTGTTTTTCAGCCATCAGAAGATCTCCTTCATGAACCATAGATAGTTCTATTTATAGGCTTCGAGTCTTAAGTTCAATTTAGGGCTTTTATTTAAAAAATCGGCCTTTTAAAACTCCACTCCTCGCATTCGAGCACCTAGGCTCTCCTCATTAAGCACCTAGGTGCCCTACCTTAATGGCTGGCACTGCAGTTGCAAGCGCCTAGGCGCTCCCTTACGAGCGCCTAGGCGCTTTGAACTTCCTCCGTCAGTGTCTAGGTGCTCCGAATATTTTACGCTAGTGCCTAGGCACTCTCTTATGGACGCCTAGGCCGTCAAACTGTTTGGATGATGAATTGAAGCGTTGTAGCGCTACCATAAAGTGCTGTGGCACTCCACTTGCATGGAAGATGATTTTTTACTTTATTCTCGTGCCTTGTTGTCTCTCTCTCTAACCATGAATGCTAATTTTCTTCCTACACTGCAAAATAGCACAAAACACACGTGAAATGCAAATAAAAATGCCGAAAGCCCAACTAAATATCAGGCTAAAGATATTCAATTCATGAGTACAAAACTCACTTATCACTCGACGTTGATTTCAAGACTTTGACCACCACGGGGCTTTCTCTGCTAGCGATGAAGCCTTTGTACACTCTTCCAAACTCGCCGTCGCCGATGAAGGG
>CM046365.1:26394066-26432464 GCA_025413025.1 Ficus hispida
TTGTCAACTGGTCAATTTACCAATGAGGAGCGAGTATTGGGGTCAAAAGTGCAATGTATAAATTTCTACGGCACGCTTCAATTTCTAAAGAGCAAGAGTGGTGAATGAGGAGGTATCTTCCTTAGACATTATGTTCGTGGAAATGTAGAGAGTTTCTCTTATGTTTGTTTTCTTTTATGAATTCACATGATAAAAGAAAATGAAAAGAAAGAAAGGGAAGACATTTATGAATGCCGACATGCACTTTATTTGTTTATTTATTTTTTTCCCAACAACGGGTGAATAGTTTCATCAAAATCCTTGTTGAGTATAGTACTATACTAGTTGCTAGCCACGTGCATAGCACGTGGAAGTAATTTTGCATACTCAATTCATATAATAATATTCTGATTATCGTATTGTTTTTTTAATAGATTATTTGGTAATATTAAGAGGTCTTAATTAGGTATTAACATGCAGTTAAGACAACCAAATATCGTATATTTTTTTTAGTGCAAAAACTATTAGGATATTATAAACGCTCAAAGTTTCAAAATATGAATAACAATATTTCAAATACTACACAAACATATTTACTTATATCTAATCTCATTACACAAACATTAGCCACGGTACGTAAAAATAATATTTGAAAAGATAATTAAAAAAACACTATAATAATTTTTTTTTGAGGTAAAAAATTAAGAAAAGATAGATAGAAGAGCTATTCATCAAAACAAAATATACGTAAAAAATCCACACGAATAAAGTAATATAGTATAGAATAATAACAGAAATATGTAAGTAAAGAAAAATTAGAGAACATTTAATATGTGTGGGAAAAATTTAACTTTTTAAAACATAATGAAATTTTTTTTTTAATTAAGAGTATCTTTGAGAGGGGGAAAAACATTTTCACATGTAGCATTTTTAAATATTTAATTCTTTAAAGATGGACCAAACCATATGTTTTAATCAAAATATGTATTTTCGTCGGAATAAAGACGTCCATTATTTTTAAGGAAAAAATTATGAGGCTGATAGAAAACAATCTAGAGATATATGGAAAGGAAAATGTATATTTTTTTAAGTAAGAGGAAAATAATTTTTAAAGTATGAATTTATCTGAGAAAATTTATTTTAATAAAATTGTTACACAAAAAATACTTAAAACATTCACATGGGTAAAATAATATTTACAACGATAATAAATGAAATATGTAAGTAAAGATGTTTTAGAGACAAAGTCTTTTTTTGAATAAATTGAAAAAATAAACTATATTAAGAAAATATTTAAAAAATTTAAGATTAAAGAGTTTAACTAAGTAAAGAGAGAGAGAGAGAGAGAAAATAAGAAAGAAAGAAAAGGAAAAAAAAAAGGAGAGAGAGAGAAACACATATATTGGAAAAAGACAAAATAGGGAAATGAGCCAAAACTTTCAAAGGAGTAGAGTAAGCCCAGCGAAGAAGTAAAAAAAAAAAAAAAAAAAAAAAAGAGGAAGGAAAACCACAAAATGCCAATATGCATGCAAGTTTCAACAGTGTATACCAGCAGCCAAATTTCAAGAAGCAAAACCGTCCAAACAACAAAAGGAGATTAAAACTTAAAGGGTAAAATAGTAATTTTACTGTGCATAAACAGTAAATTACATCCCTCTAGTATATTATATAATATGTTTTCATTCTGGTATAGAGTGATTCGAAAACAATAATTAATTTAGAACGAGCAAAGGCAAAACTTGAGCTTCATCAAATGTATATAGCTTCATCGTATGGGTTCAATTGCTTATGTGAAGGGTGGTTTCTCATTGTTTTTTAATTTAATGTCATTAAGATTGTATTATGAATTCCCTTATTTTGTTTTTGTTTTCTATTTTTTTAATAAAATTTTAGTGGAGAATTTCTCTTCCTCTTCATTTATTTTTTAAGGATAAATTGCTCCCATAGTTTCTGAACTTTTATGTTTGGTATACTCATTCAACTTAAGTTGAATTGTACTTTTTTTTGTCTTTTTCTGAAAAAGTTTTTTGTCTTTTCTGAAAAAGTCAACAAAAATTACTATTTAAACTTAAAAATCCCAACTCAAACTACTACACCAAACACCCTATTAAGAAATGTATTGTTTCGTTCCCAATTTTTTTTTTAATTAAAAAGTCCCCAAATTATTAAAAAGAATGCAAAAGGGTCAAACACAAACGGACGTTTAGAAAAAGACGGTTTAAACCCGCACATGCCTTCAATTAGGGGGTATTGTGGTAAAAGAACATGATTTGTTTTGAAAAATAATAATTAAAAATAAAATAAAGCCTAAAAAACATAAAACAAAAAGGATAAAAATTTAAATTTAAAGTAAACAGATCCAAGGGGTTGGCGGGAAAGCTGTTGAGGGGCCAAGGGATACGCCGCATGAAAATCCACTCTTCTCAACGGAAGGCAAGCCACCCCTCCTCGCCGACGGCGGCGCTAATCCATCCCTCTAACGGGTGGCGCAAACCCAGCTCTCCGACGGCGTTGTGAATCCAATCGGTGTAGTGATAGGCCGCGGAGGAGGTGGGTGTGCGGCAGGGGGTGGGGGGTCACGAGATCGGCACGAGATCCGTGCTCTTCGCGAGCCGCTGCGACGTGGATCCGTCATGGGGCTCGAGCAGCGACGATGGCTTGCGAAGCAGGTGGCTCGCGCGACGGCTCGGGTTGGCTCGCATGGGGGCGTGATTTGCGAGGGGGGCGATGATTCTCCAGGGGGTTGCGACAGCAGAAGGGTGGGTGTCGTTGGCGAGCCGGTTATGTTTGAGTTTTTTTTTTTTTTTTTTTTTTGGGTTAAGGATTTTTTTTTTTTTTTGCTAATAATTTTGATATGGATAATTTAGCAAATTCAACCAAAATTTAAGATCAACTCTAGTTTCGTCAAGTTTTTAACCTCCTGTCACTGAAAAGAATTGACTTGCATTTTTTTTTTAAGTTTGGCGACTTAAGCCTTGTTTGGTGTACCAACTCGATTTAAACTGAACTGTACTTTTTTCATAATATTTTTTGTCTTTTCTGAAAAAATTTTTTGTTTTTTTTGAAAAAGTCAACAAAAATTACTATTCAAACTTAAAAATCTCAACTCAACTCAAACTCAACTTATTCAACAAATAGGTAAGACTTTCAATAGTTGTTAGTAACAAATCATTGTTGTGAATAAGAGAACAAAATTTTGTTAAGCAAGCAACATTTTTGCATCTTTACTCTCTGAGTTTTTTTAAGACAAATTAAAAATTGGTTTCACAAAATTTGATTGTTGATTTTGACAAGGAGACCAGTAAAAGCCCAAACAAATGGAAGAGCTCAGGAGTCCAGTCCAGCAAAAGCCCATTCATAGTTTCTTTTGTTTTCTTCGTGAGGCCACGTGCCACACCGGCGGTGATGTACATCCGTCACATTAGTTGCGACGTTTTGGAGTCATCTTTTTGTTATAAAAAAAGATTCCAAGGCTGAATAGGAATTTACATACATTCTCTGAACAGTCCCTTTAGTTTAGATAATTTGCTTTTCTTCCCTTTTGCATGTCCTTTTTTGTTTTTACCCCTGTTTTGAAAGCTTTACTTTCTACTTTTCATAACAGAAGCAGAATAATAACAAATAACAAAAGTGGTTTTGGTGACGAAAAAGACATGCTTTTTGTGCATGCCTAGCGTCTCATGCATCAAGTTTTGCTTCTTTTATTTTTTGGCTGGAATATCAAGTTTTTCTTTTCATCAGCTTACGTACTATTTTCATTCTTTTGTGTCCTCAGATGTTTAATAATTGACAGTGTTCCTAACTTGAGGGTGTGTTTACCTACGCATAATCAAAATAAACATGAATAGGAGTGAGTAAGATTTGGAATGGATATGATTCAGGGTGAGGATTTGGAATCCGATTAAGTTGTTAACTTGATTATAGGATTTAAAGTCGAAGTCACTATGAATATTATTTATGCGTTTATTTAAACCCAGAATCGGAATAAATAATAATAAATTTACTTGTTAACCTCCTTCATTTATTGTGTTCTCAAACATTAAAAAAATGATTAATTTTTTTTATTTATTATCATACTATAAGTAAAATAATCATTATGATATTAAGACAATAAAATATAAATTGTACACTTTTTTTTGTTTAAAAAATTAAAAAGTGTAAAAAAAAAAAGAATTAAAATGAGTAAAATATAAAAAATAAACAATAAACAATAGATACGTATTAATATATTATGATAAAAGTAAGTTCTTTATTTATTCAAATAAAGTTAATAATAGGACAATTACATAAAATTAAGTTAATAAAAATATATTATATTTAGTTATTAAAAATAATTAATATAGATTGTTATTATTTTTTAATATAATATTTTGCAAGTAAAATAAGGATTCAAATGGTAATTTATTACTAATATTAAGATTGGAAATCACAATCTGGAATGAGGTATAAGATTGTCACTCCTGTTTCAGGAAAAAAATGAATAAGTAAATAAGAGATTAATTCTCATTCTGCTCTTGATAAGTAAACATGTCATAAGTACTTTTAGCCTCCTATGAAAATATCCTGACTTCTTCTCCTATTTATATATCAATTTGACACTTCGTCAAAAATGCTCTTAGCGTATGAAACTTTGGTTTGAAACCATCATGGTCTCCTCATGGACACAGTTGTCATCAAGTCACAGTGCTGCAAGCATTAGTCACGTTGAAGCTTTTTTTTTTTTTTTTGGTGAAATTACGTTGAAGCTATCTTGATAACTTAATATGCATTTTTAACCAGAATAACAAAATAACAAAATAACCTGCTTAGGATTCACTAATTATATTACTGCTAATAATTTATAGTGTTACATGCATAACCTTGCTAAAGTCTTGTTTTTTAGATCATTCTTCTAGAAAACAGACCAGATTTTCCCATACTAATTTCATTTATTTTAGAGCTGTTAATGAATTAATGCCACTAGAGTTTACCCGCTTCAAAGAAAATGTCATTTGGAGATCTTTCTGTTTACTTAAATTTAGCAGATATATCCGGATTATGGCGCCAATCTTATACCAAGATGGAGAGTTTCAATCTTTTTGACTTCTATATTTACCAAGAAAAATTTTGATTGCTTGTCAAAGGAACATAATATGAATATTATTGCACATCCTCTATCAAGTTCGTCAAACTCAAATTGGAAGATAGAAATAAATAACAATTTTTAGAAAATTAATTAAAATAAATAACAGGTTTTTAAAATATTTAAAATAAATATTATATTTGTCATGTAAATATTGATTTACGTCTTGTAATTATGTTATATTATCTAATAAATTTACTATTAATTTAGTAAAATTTTTATTTACATAATAAATTAGTCATTTATTTCAAATAGTCTAAAATTTTATTATTTTCAATTATTTTAAAAAAATATTATTTATTACAGTTTCCCAATAATGTAACATAATAAATGAATAACAACATCGCTTTGTATCTTATCTATACATATATATATATATACATATATATATATATTGTCAGAGCATGTTTGAAAATTAAAATAAATAAATCATTCCGTAATTTTTTCTTCTTTTTATGACTATAGAAATTTGTAAACACGGAATAAGTTGAACTTTCTGTAGCTTTTTCTTTATTTTGTTTTTATTTGATAATCGCTTTTCCGTTTTTTCTTTTCTTTGGAAAGCAAAAGCTTAAGGGCCCCTAATAAATCTGAGTCTGGTCAATTATGTTATGATTGGATACGAATGGTTACAGATATTTTTTTATCCCTTGAGAACTCATGCTCTCCCGCAGCCCGATCACCGTGAAAAATGGGATTTCATCATTGGATGAATTACACCATCAACAATGGATGTACTTTTTTTTTTTGGTACATTATATAAATAAGGGTATAGTTTCACCATTTCGCTATTTAATTTTAAAGACCATTTGCAAACCAAATAATCTTTTATCCTTTTAATCATTTTACCTTTTCTTTTAAAAAGATTTGTCTCAACATAAAAAGTTTGATTGCCAAGATTCAATGCATCCAGGGTGAATGTTGAAGAAGCATATATCACATGTTCTTTTGAAAATTCTCCTTAGAAGGCGAATGATAATTCATTGACGTACCAAAATTAAGACACATGTGAAGTCTTTATAAATTACAAAACTATTCCAGTCTTTTATCTTTTTTAATAAGAACAATATAGTACCCCCACTTTTGATCCGCGAATCATTTACGTTAATCATCATCTTATTGTTGCTTTTCCACAAGAAATTTTATTTTCTAATTTTTTTTATTAATAAAGACGACAACAACGACTTAATTTTGAGACTAGTCGAGCCCATTTAGAACAACAATTGAAGTTAGAATTTTGTTTGATTTAGAACAACAATTGAAGTTAGAATTTTATTTGTTGAAAATGAAAGAGAGAGAAAATAAATGTATATTTAAAATTAAATTGTGGAAAATTTGATTTAAAAAAAAAACCTTCAAATTCCAACTGGAGTTACAGTTTTAAATGTTTTTTTATTCCTGAAGTAACCTGAGATCACTTAACTATAAATGAAGAAAAAGAAATAAATAGAGCTATATAAAACACGCATGTCTATAAATGGTCTCTGCATATATTTGTTCCCTTAATAGTTAACTTATCGACAAATTTCACGTTTGATAAAAGAAAATCAACATTTTGTTTATAGTTATCTTTATAAAAAGTTCCCCACTTCTTTTAATTTGTTTCAGAAAGTTAAAAGAAAAGCCAAATACAAAAGTCTAATTAATCTTTAGACTTAACAATACCGGAGTATTAAGTTCAAAAAAAAAAAAAAAAAAACCAGTGTATTCTACTACAATTTAAGATTGGAATTTTTAACGGAAACTTTATCTTGAGATAACATATTAGAAAAATCAATTATTTTGTGCATATATAACTACATTTACTAGGAGTTATGTACTTATTTCACTACTACAAAATTCGGATTCCACGACGGAGCTTCCACGACAGTTTTTAAAAAATAGTCGTAGAAAGTTAAGCAAAAACACGGAGCGGAACACAATTTTCAAAAACTGTCATGGAAGCTGAAGCTTCCACGACGGTCTCCAAAGACCGTCGTGGTAGTTCCCAAAAATTAAAAAAAAAATTTTGAAAAAAGACCCTACCACGACGGTTTTCCTAATAACCGTCGTGGTAGGTGTTAATGCGGGGTTTTTGAAAATTTTTGAATTAAATTCAATTTTTTGGAACATGTATTAAAACCCAAAAAATACCCAATTTCCCACCCCATTACATTTCGAGCATTTTTCACTTTTTCACTCTCTAATACACACTCTAACTCCATACCCAAAGCCGCTCAATTTCCTCCCTCCATTTCTGTCTCTCCGCTCCCTCCCTACTTAAAATCTCCAAAAACTCTTTCTATCTCACTGCTCCTCTTCACTCTATCTCACCTCTCAAATTTTTCTCTTAGCTCCATTCTCCGACGGCCTCCTCCACTACTCATGCGGCATCCTCCATTCTCCGACGGGTCCACCAAGGAACTCACGTAGCTTTCTCTCTCTCTTTCGCCGTATTCCGCCCTTACCCACACTCAACAAGCCGGTAAGTTGTAGTGTATATTGCTTGGGTAATGTACGGATTTGGGAATTTTTCGTCCAAAATGTTGATTTTGTTGATTGTGGTTGTTGATTGTGAATTTTCCATCCAAAATGTTGATTTTGTAGGTTGTTGAGTTGGGAATATTCAGTCCGAAATGGCCAAAATCCGTCCCCTACATTTTCGGTGATTGTTCATTGTGGTTGTATTTTAGATTGAATTAAATTGGTTGGGTAAGGTACGGATTTGGGAATTTTAGATTGAATTAAATTGGTTGGGTAAGGTACGGATTTGCGAATTCGTTTCATTTCTTCAAAAACATTTAAACCACAAAATCAACACTTTTTTCTGGTAATTTTCCAGAAAAAAGTGTTAATTTTGTGGTTTAAATGTTTTTGAAGAAATGAAACGAATTCGCAAATTTTTTTTTTCGTTGTTACCTACCACGACGGTTTTTGCGTAAAACCGTCGTGGTATGTCCTTAAATGTCCATATTTAGGTCATATTTTTGCCCATTTCACGACGGTTAAAAAACCGTCGTGAAATCTAAAAAGATTCCACGACCCTCGATTCCACGACGGTTAAAAAACCGTCGTGAAAATATTATCACGACAGTTAAAAACCGTCGTGGTATCTACATTCTGTAGTAGTGTTTGTATTCATTTTCATATTTGAAAATCTCTCGATTTAATGAAATGTGTTAGTCTTGGTTCTTGGATAACTTAATCGCCTTTATTACTGCACTTTATGTTCATCTAAAACTGCTCTTCATTAATGAATATTCTCTCTCTTTGTAGTTTGTAACTCTAAGTATATTGTCAAGCCACTTGAGCCTTTTTTCCATTTTGTTTTTTCTTTAATTTTCAATACATATTTCTTCTTTTCCTGTTCTGATTATTAAGTCAAGAGAATGTGGATACAAGAATAGCTTAATATAATTTATACATATGCTCCAAATTATTAAAAAAAAAAAAAAAAGAAATGTCAAGAGACTAGAAATTTTGTGGAAACAGACAAACTACGAACTTTCTTATGCTTCTCTCTCTCTCTCTCTCTCTCTCTCTCTCTATATATATATATTTTGGTTTTACTATGGGATCTTTTGTTTTTTTTGTTTTTTTCTTTTCTTTTCTTTGAAATGGAAAAGGTATTAGACTTGGGGGCCCGGGGTCTTAATCGGCCATCTGTCAGTTGGGGTGGCCCGACCATCACTTTCGATCATCTTATGAAAAACACAGATCATGATAATTATGTAATTACCTCGTTCAAGTTGGTCTACAATAAGACACGCCTTCAACATCATTGTTTTAAATCCTCAAATTTATAGACCCTTGGCAACCAAACAATCTTTATCCTTTTTATTTTTAGTTAAAAAAAAAAAAGTATTTTTCTGAACATTAAAAAGTTTAATTGTCAAGACTATTGTGTTATAAATTATTTGTTATTTAGAAAATTCTCCTTTGAAAGTGAGTGGTAGGTCATTGACGTTGACCAATTTAATATGAGAAGTCTTTGCAAATTGCGCAATACTATTCCACTCGTGGTCCAGGAACCATTTGCCCTTTGTTATCATCTTCTTGTATCATTTCTTATTTTCCATGAAGACTTTTCTTTTGCCAAAATCTTTTTGTTTTATTTCTAAAGATGACAACGAATTTCAAACAAAAGAAAAAATAAAACAAGCAAACAAAACAAACAAACAAACAAAAAACGACTTGACGTTTAGAATACAAGTGGTAGACGGGGACACAAGTAGTAGAGAGGGACAGGCATGCAATAAATAAAGAAGATTCCCCAATGGGCCAGTAATATGGCTTTCTTTTTAAGCTTAAATTTTGGGGTGATTTAAAAAAAAAAAATACAAGAAAGACTTTGGGGGTACTTAATAGTGCTGTGAAGTAATCAGTGGTTAATATATCTTGCAAGGTCCCTAATTAATTAACTATTTAGCTTTTCTTCATTTTGCATATTTACAGAATATCGTGTAAATGTTAGTATTTAAATGCCAAATTTTAACTGTGTATTTAAATAAAATACATATTTGGATAGGTTATGCTAAAGATATAACATTTGAATACTGTAATACAAAAAATTAAATTTACAAATTTCTAAAAAGTGAAAGTTTAGATTTAAATTTGAGTTGAAAATCGTAATATATAAAAATAAATTCGCTCAAATGGTTAACCAATTCCAAACAGATACTATATTGAAATCTAATAATAATAATTAAAATGGTTCATCCAAACACACCAATAAAGTGAACACACACATATATATATATATATATATATATATATATAATATCCCATTTTAATGAGTGGCATTCGTAGCTCAATCAGCATCGTTAGTTCACGCAATATGTTTTTTAATCCAACCCAGCACATGGCACAATTGCTGGTTCGATATGACATATGATAAGATTTGGGCCGTTGTGCGCTTGCTGCGATTGCTACTTCCTAGAGATTCTGCCGAGGAGGTCCGGGCCATGTGGTGTAGGGTTAAGCTTGGTTCTGTCATCAGTAGTGAATTAGCGAGAGGCTTTGTTTGGGAGTGCAGTTAGCTAAGGAGCTGAGGGTGGGGAATGTGATTGATTGCCTTGGCGTAGAGTGTCGAGCAGGTTCCTTGTGACGTTGAAATTTCAAGATTGAGGTTCTTATTTTCGTCTACCTGTTTGAATGGGTGAGGAAAGCAGCAATGTTGCTATTTCTGTTTTCTCTCGCACTTCAACTCAATTTCAACCAAAAAAAGGTATTTTTTTATATCAATTTTCGTCTTTTTTTGAAAAATCAACAAAAATTATAACTAGTTTTTGAAAAATCAACTAGCTTAAAAATTTTATCTCCAACCGACGAACTAAACACAAGCTTCATTCTGTGTGATTGGTTTTTCTGTTTTTTGTTATGTAAGTTTGTATATAATAATGACGATATATTCGTCATATTTTATTTGGGCGTTTTATTTCTTTTTGTTATTTATAATAATAAATGTGGTTTCTCTACCTTCCGAGTTGGTTATTTATCCATCAAATCTGAGTCTTGATGGTGTTTTAGTGCCGATATAGTTATTTTTATGTGGAGTTAGTGGTCCCAGCACTATTGAGTCGTGGCCCTCGATTGATCGGGAAATTCATTATTGATTGTCTGGATTTTGTCAAAAAGAGCATTATATGTGTTCGATTTCAGTGGCCGAGGTATATTCCCATTATCGGGCCTCAAGCATGCGTGTTTCCCTCTAGTGGATCTGTTATTATTCAAAGGTTTTGTCTCATGTAATACGGAGTTTCTGATATTTGGTATTTTTGTATTTTTTTTAGTGAGTTTATAAAATTTTCCCTTTCAAAAAAGAGAGAGATTATAACATTTAAAAAATAAAAAATAAAAAAGTCTAAAAATTGGCTATGTAATGATTTGGAATCTTTTTTTTTTTTTTTTTACCAATTTTAAAATTTGACTCTCTCTCTTTTTTTTTTTTTCTTTTTTTTAAACTAAAAAGTTTGCATTAAATGAAATGTCGATTTTGCATTTATTTAATTAAAATATAAAATCCTACCCATCTTAACAGTATAACACCAGATATAGTATAATTAGTTAAAATTCAATCATAATCTGTCATACACATCCCAATCCAATTTTTTAATATTATCATATTCAATATAATCTTACCTGCATACTGAATTGACCGAAAGTGCAGTGATTAAACAGTTTCGAAGCGAGTAAAAAAAAGTTCACGATGGATAAACTGGACTTTATCCATGCATTATTTGCAGTCCCATGACTCAAACTTGCAGGGCTTGGAATTGTCTTTAAATTCCCTTCCCACAAAATATAAGCTTACATATATGAGTGCGCAAATTCAGTTTTATAGGTTTTTAATTAACAATTATGTTCCTGAACTTACTCTAATATTATCACTTTCATCTCTTAAAAAAACAACTCTCTCTCTCCTCTCTATATTTTTTTTGGCGTGGAGTTCTCATCACATAAAAATATTGCCTATTTTCTGCCACTCAAAACTTGGATATGTTTTTGTGCAGGTAATAATGCATAGTCTTATCAGGAATCATCGGCTGGAAAAAGTAAAAACTCAAAAAATAATGTGGAGAATAAAAAAATGAGAGTCAACTTTCACAAGATCAAACAAAATATATTTGAGGAGATTTTATTTACACTAATAATATTGATAAATTCCCCTATAAAATCGATAAAGATTGTTATTATATTTTTACGCTAGAATTAAATTATCTTAAATCTATTAAGAATTCTCATACCCTCATATACATATAAATAGAAATAAAATAAATCTATTATGTATGTGGAGAGTTCATATACCACATCAACTATAATGGAAATAATATTTTTTAAAGGAACAAAAAAAACTTTTTCTACAAATTTATTTAACGTTAATATCATTTTATAGACTCCAAGTTGTTTTTTGTCAATTTTTTTTTTAAGAAATCTTTATAACTATATGAAAAGTTTCAGTGAAAGATTCAAATAAGACAAAAATAAAAGAAAACATGTCTTTTGAAGAGCGAACAACTATTAAAGTATGTGTTTCTAATTTTTTTTATTCATTAGTATTATGAGTTTTTTTTTTTAGCATTTAAAAATGATTCTTTTTTGTTCTTCATAAGATTCTTTTTTAGTTTATTTTTTCTTGCTAGGTTCTAGGTTCATTTATGTGATTATAAACATACATATTTTGTTTTTAACTACAGAATGACAAACATTGATTTTTTTTTTTTTTTATTTAGACAGTGATCGAGTTTTCTTCTTGCCTTAAGGTTATTATTAAGGAAGGTATTTTTTTTTTCATAACTTTTTTTTACTGACTAAATTTTAAGTCATTTTGTTGGGAGTGATATTGTCGCAAAAGAAATTTTATAGTTTCCTCTTCTTTTAGTGATACCTCATGATTCCGTTTTTAGAATGAAAAAGTATTTTTTTCCTTATTTCGATAAATTAATAAAATAAATTAAAATTAAAATGAAAGTGCATGTATAAGAGGCTTAAATTTAATATATTATATAAAAAGTATTTGTAAAAGTATAGACATATATATGTGGCTAGAGAAGAAGCGATGCGTACATTAGTTATTTTAAATTTGAAAAAAAAGTAGTAATATAAACAGTTTGGTTTGGCTAATTATGTAGAATCTATTTAACGGTAAAGAAAGAGAGAGAGAGAGAGAGAGAGAGAGAGAGAGAGAGAGAGAGAGAGTCATAACCTGCTCAGTAAAAAATAATGGAAAAAAACATCTTTGAGTAGTAGGATGATATGTTAAACACTTTTCTACTATTATAAAAACGGTGTATTCGGTAATTTTTCAAAAGTTGAACGGAAATTGAATGAGTTTTAATTGTGTGAGTTTTAATTGAGGGCAAAATGATAATTAAATATTTTTTAAAAAGATATTGTACAACTAAAAATATTGCTGATAAAACAATAAATCTTTAATGAAGGTATAGTTTATTACAAAAATATCTACCCCGCCTCTTCAAATATCACTTAATAAAATATCCAAAAAAAAAAAAAACATATGCATATATATATTTGGGAATACCTTTAGGATGTGTTTGGTTGGAGCAATGGGAGGTGGACTGACGTGTGCAAAGGGAAAAACATTATTTAATTGCGTCAAAAGGAGGGAGATGTCGGAAAAAAAAAAAAAAAAAATTGTGAATCTTCTCGATCTTCAATTTTTTCTTATAAAGACTGATAGTATGTTTAGTATATATACTGATTGAAAATAAAATTTTTAAAATGAATTTGATTGATTTTTTAAAAATTAATTATAATTTTTTAAAAAAAATAAAATTAAAACAAAATATTTAAATTAGAGAACATAAACTAAATTTGTAATTTTCCAAATAAAACTAGTCATTGCCTCTTTATTTGCTTCTAATACCAAAAAAGAAAATGAACGGTCATCATCTTTTCTTCCAACCATACTAAAAAGGAGGTAAAAAGTCAGACGGGCAAACCCATTACTAACTAATTTCCCTCGTTATACTGCTAAAAAGATTCCCATACATGTATTTCAATAAAATACTAATACTAACACCAATAGTATTAGAACATGCTAATTAATCCCAAAATTTTACAACTTACTAAACTTATTTCTAATTGATAATTACGAATTGCGAATTACTCGAGTAGGTCATTGATGTTGACCAATTTAATATGATAAGTCTTTGCAAATTGTGCAATACTATTCCACTCGTGGTCCGGGAACCACTTAGCCCTTTGTTATCATCCTCTTGTATCATTTCTTAAATTCCATGAAGACTTTTCTTTTGCCAAAACCTTTTTGGTTTTATTTCTAAAGATGACAACGAATTTCAATAAAAAAGAAAAAAATAAAACAAGCAAACAAAACTAACAAACAAAAAACGACTCGACTTTTAGAATACTAGTTGTAGACGGGGACACAAATAGTAGAGAGGGACAGGCATGCATTTCTATTATTTCTGTAAATTTTATCTCTTTGATCTCAAGCTTTCATTTCTCGTGGTGTTTTTCACAAAAATAAAAAATAAAAATATTCTTGCAATTTAATTTGTCAAATTAACAGACGTTAATTGTAACACTTCGGCTGTTTCGGTCATAGGTGGCTCGGGCGTTTTTGCAAGCCTGCTTTTATGTTTGTTTTCCTGCGCTCTTAATGAAATTCTTGTCAATTAAAAAAGACAATAAAAATATAATTGATACGACGCTCAAAAATTTTATTTGATTTTACTTTAATTCCGTGTTCCTTCATCACGATGTTAAACAAATTTCCATGCATGTATTTCATATATACGTCTAGAGCGACACGAAATAGTATAACACACTAATATATATTTTTCTGAAGACCATACAAAACTTAACCTGTTTGATAGTACACTACATAAATTATACAGATCTTCTGTCATCGCTGAATCTCTACGATCAGCAGATCAGAATTTCTCAACAAAACGACAAAAACTTACAGGAAACTGAAATTACCCAACATTAAAATTGAAAAATACAGGTCGCTAACTGTTGTTCATCCTAGATTTGTTCATCTTCCCTTTGGATCATTGATCTCGGAGAACACAATCCCGGACATTCCTTTTATGGACTCGTTCGTAGTGGATCCTTCCTCGGAGCTACTGATTTTAGTGGCCCCACTACTTTTCATCAACTCTGACGACACCTCCCAACTGCAGGTAAATGTTCCATCGCTGTCGTTGTTATTTTTCACGAGAGCGACTTCATCCTCACCCTTAGCCTCAATTAATGGTCCACCAATCTGGTCGTTGTCCTCCGCGTTTTGCTGTAACTGCATTGCGAACTCCAGGCCCCACACGACGTCGTTCATTGACGGCCTATCCGTCCCGTTATCTTTCATACAGTTAACGGCGATCTCACTGTATTTCTTCAAGCACTCCGGCGCAATCTTGCCCGTCAGATTAAGATCTACGATCTGATGAAGCGTCCCGTTGTGGTAACAGCTCCAGGCCCACTCAGCGAGGCTCACTTGTCCCTTCTCAGCGTTGCGTAGTATCGGTGGCCTACCGCAGAGAACTTCGCACAAAACGACGCCGAATGAGTATACGTCGGACTTTTCTGACAGTTGTTGACGTTTGTAATATTCCGGGTCTAGATACCCGATACTGCCCTTCACCACTGTGGTGACGTGTGCTTTGGACATGGTTGTGGGGCCCATTTTTGATAGCCCGAAATCGGAGACCTTGGCCACCCATTTCTCATCCAGTAAGATGTTGGTTGTCTTTACGTCGCGGTGAATGATCGTGTACTTCGCACCTGTATGCAGATAGTGCAACCCACGCGCGGCTCCGATGCAGATGTCGAGCCGTTGTTTCCACGTCAGCGGTGGATTCTCAGTGTTGTAGAGATGTCCTCGGAGAGTGCCACGTGACATGTAGTCGTAGACGAGGATCATCTCACGATCCTCGTTGCAATAGCCGATAAGAGAGACGAGATGGCGGTGGCGGAGATGAGAGAGCATCTCGATCTCGGTCTTGAACTCGTGGGCCCCCTGTGACGACTCAGACTTTAGTCGTTTGATCGCGACGGTGGTGGTCCCACCGTCAATGTAGCCTTTGTACACATTGCCAAAACCTCCCACTCCGATGACGAAAATATCTTCGAAGTTGTTGGTGGCAGCTTTGATCTCAGCCAATGAAAAGTAGCGGCACAATTCCGACGGCAAGGATGATGAACCTCGAGTCTTGCTTGACTTGGTCGTGGCGAAAGAACTAGGACCCCACCAAGCAGTTCCGTCCCCAGAGCCTGCGTCTTTGACTTTTCGTGCACGTCGGAGAATGAAGAATCCGAGAATGAATAGTAGAACTACGCCGGAAACTACGCCGGAGACAACGCCAATAACAGTTGTTGGATTACCGTTTGAGTTGATCTCCTCTTGTTGGCCGTTGGGAGGTGGTGCACGAAGAATTGGGCCAAAATTAGGACCGGCTAGGTTGCCTATTGAGTCGTTCAACTTGAAGATCTCCACCCCATTCAATAGTGCATCGGTATAGTTAGTGATCCAATCGTTTGGGTTTGCTTGTAAAGCTACGGAAAGGTTGAACTTCTTATCTGCTATCCCTATTGTTGAGATGATGTAGTCTCTGAAATAAGGAACAAATTTTCCCTGAGTCCAAAAGATCACGTCGGCGCGTACCTCCGCAGTTTGATTCGCTATGTAAATACGAAATGTCCGATCTCCGGCCGAATTCATCACAGATACAATCTCACAAAAGTGCAACCTTACCATGTAGTAAAATCCAGAATCTACAAGGAAATCCCACGTGAGATTGTACTTCTTGTTTTCTTCTTTATTATATCCCATAGCCCGGCCCGACAGATAGACATCTGCCGGAGCTGTATAATTTGGAATCAATGTGAAGTTGAGGCTAACGCCAGGCTCAGCAGGTATTATACTTGACCCTGCAGGTATTTTGAGGTACTTATCGTTTTCGCTGTTCAGGCCCTCCCATTCACGGAAGAAACCAGTATCCTCAGCTGGAAAGATATCACGACCTCCGATGTTAAGTCTATACATCATCTCAAGAGCGGTGTTGTTACTGAAGTCGTACAAGTACCCTTGTCCCGCAAGGGTAAGGCTACGCTCTTCTCCATCGCGGTCCGAGTAATAAAGATTAATGGGCATGGACACAACTTCGATTCCATTGACGAACGCAAAAGCGTCTGGCTTTGAAGAACTGGGAGAGAACGTTAGGGTCAGATGTAAATCGGTGACAACTAGGCAAAATTCTTTCACTACATAGCTTCTGCCAAGTGGGCCAACAGTAAGATCAACGCTGAAGTTGCTTAGGAGGGTGTATTCACCGGCTTTGACAGAGAAGAAGGCCCTGGAGCTGTCAAAGTTTCCGTATGCAGCAGATAAGAAGTGCAACCTTACGAACTTTGGGCCTGGGGTAACAGGTATGGCGTAGGAGAACTCAGACAGGGAGAGCCGCGCAGATCCGTAGGGGACGGTACCAGCTTCTTCAGGTGTCTGATTATCATCAGTCGCTTCTGAGACGAATGATGCATTAATTTTGCCTTCTATTGGAGAAAATTTTGAGTTCACGTCTCCATACCATATCCGGGTGTCACCTAGTGGTCTTTTGTTACTTTCTGAAGAGCCACAATCGACAGTTATGTCATCCGCCGGGATGTAAGGGAGCGGCTGTCCGTTGGTGATTGCAAATACTGTAAGTAGGTGAAGGATGAGCGAGAGACAGGGCAGGAAAATCATCCCTGCGTTTTGAAGACGACGAAATTCTATGGACGTGTTACTCATACAAGGAAAACTCAGAGTTATTAGAAAGACACAGTACTACGTACAGAAGAAAAGTTCGTGCAAAAGACATAGAAATAAAAGAGGTGAAAATTCAGCAAAAAATAAAAAGAAAAGTGAAACCCAGTTCTGTTATCTTAATGTTATTGTAGAGTAAAAGTCTTCTAGCGTAACCCAAGCGGCAGAGCATTTTTTACTCTGTAAAAGAGGAAAACGACAAAAGAATATTTAATCTAGTCCATCAATGTTACATATGTTTCCAAAAAGAAGATAAATAATTATGCATTTGCTAGGGAAATAAAAAAGGAGTTGAGATTGTAGTTTCACATTCTTGGGATAAACTGGGGCAACTTTAATAATTATTAGGCTCTTTTTAGAGCGCGTGTTCATTAAAAAAAAAAGGAAAATTTTTTTTATTTTAAATGAAAAAGGTCTTTTCATTTTGAAAATAAGATAATATTTGGATAGGTAAGAAATTTTCCCTTTTGAAAATAAAAGGTTTTTTAGAATGAGAAAAAATTGTGTTGGGAATAGTGCATCGTGAGAATATTTTAAAAAAATTCATTTTATTTTTTTAAAATGTTACTTTACAACACATGTTTGAAAATGATATAGCTTTTCTTTTTCAAATTGAGAAAAAAGGTGGAAAAAGTTGAGAAAAACACTCTTTTACAAAAATTTTCCTATTTCATAAATTGGACACTAGATCCAAATAGAATGTAAAAAAATACATGATTGTTGATTTTGTATAAACTTGTATATGAAAGGAAAATGATTTCAAGATATATAAATAAATTATCAGCTTTCGATTGGATTCGTTAACCTTCTATGAAGGATTTTTATTTTTATCTTTTATTATTTGTTTGTATTACCATTAAGGCTAGATTCTGAGTTTATTTATATTCTGTTTATATATATTTTTTTTCACTTTTAATAGCTTTTAGTAAGGAAATATGTCCTCCTATCCATTTAAAAATACGGTTTATTTCAATTTGAACGGTTGAGAAATGAATATTGTCTCATTTAGACTCTTAGAACTTAAAGCATTACATTATTCACAAGTAAACTATCAAATGTTTCGTTATTATCGTTCTTTGGCAAAAACGTAAAAAAATAACATATTTAAATATGTGAGACTCGCTTGATGGATATGTTGAGGGTAATATAATAAAATGAATGCCGAGTGATTGATTGGACATGTGAAAAAAATTGTATTCATATTATTAGATGATCCAAAATTAGAGCTTTTATATGTTGAATCAATTGGATAACATGAATCCAGTTTAATTCCCTCAATCAATGAACTATTTTAACAAAATATTACCCTATATCGTTGTTTTATTTTATTTCTTTTTAACATTTTTTTATCACGGAAGGATCAATAGTGATATATTTAATAGGCTCCGATGCCAATGGCATGACAATTTAAATTTCAAGGAAGGTTAAACTGAAATTAATCCTAAGAAATCAATCGACTAAATCATAGCCAACTAATGGATGGAGGAGAAGCGATCTACTCTAAAGAGTCTAATACTTAATCAAGACTTTAAATTTTTATCGACATGCACTCTTTTTTGGGTACAAATAATACATTTATTTAAACAAGTTGATACTTCTTTTGTTAGTCTTTTAGTTGGTAGTATTTGTGTTAACTCCTATAAAGCACAAATTTATTAGTAATACCCTTTCCTGCAGTCAAACATTGCATAAATATTCATGTGATATTGACTTCAAGGTTTTTTTTTTTTTTTTTTTTTTGGTAAATTTAAGTTTTAGCCTTTGAAAAATATAGCTATGTCACCTAAACTTAATTATTAAATTACTGGTATATGAGATTTTAAAACGTTTTGCAATTATTGGTCCCTTATAGAGGAAAATGTTAAATAATTATGGAATGAAACACATGAAACTCTTGTGAATATAGGTGGATGGAGGGTAATTTGATAAGATGAAGTTTAAATGATTGATTGAGCATATGAATTCAACCGGAACCATGTCATCTAACTGATCCAAATTGTGGTTTTTCATATGCTGGAGCAGTTAAATAACGTGAATCCATTTAATTCATTCACCTAATAAACCAACCAACGTTCATTCTAATAATTTATCTTCACTCATTCATCATTTTATAATGTTTAACATTGCTGTCATAAAAGGATTCATAGTAAAACATTTGATTAGCTCATGGAATGTCAATAGTGTGACATTTTCAATTTTAGGAGACAAAATAAGACAACTCATATTATTTAAGGACTAAAATTGAAGTTCACCGTTTTCATAGGGCAACTTCTAGATAGCTTTTGATCACAAATCATTATGCTAAGTTTCCAACCGTTTAGGATTTGTTTGGTTGGATAACTCAAACCATCCAATTCAAACTTTTTTTTTATTTTTTTCTCAAAAATTTTTTATCTTTTTCTCAAAAAGTTTTTTTGTCTTTTATGAAAATTCAAAAAAATTTACTATTAAAATTTAAAAATCTCAACTCAAACTACTTCACCAAACATTCCTTTACCGAAGTAACAATAACTGTTCTTTTGAAGGTAAACGTGAGAATCCAAACCCGCCGACAATAATGACCGTAGGGCCATCATATTGATGGTGCCGACAGCTAAGGAAATATTGTACAACGCTAGTGTCTGAAACCATAGTTAGTTGGTCGGTCAGATAAATACATAAATAAATAACGGAGTTAGGTGGCCAATCCAATCAAAGATTGATAGGGTATTTGGTGTTTGAGTTTGAGTTAAATTTATAAGTTTAAATAGTAATTTTTATTGACTTTTTTAGAAAAGACAAAAATTTTTTTCAGAAAAAGATAAAAATTAAATTGATAGGTGTAAGTTTACACCCCAAACAAGGCCTGAAAAAATCATGGTTTACAGCAAAAAGAAATTGACATCATATTTAGGTCGCTCTTTGGATTTTTGGCTGCTAATAAATTTGTAAATTTGCAATAAAGAAATGCTTTGTGTGAGAAATAATGCCTTTTTACAATTTTTATTGAACATTTTAAAGATCATAAATTGGATGCTTTTATCCAGAAAAAAGCATAAGTGGTTGTGTTAACGCCTCAGTTGTATAAGGTTGCATTTCATTAGTAAGATTTTTAATGAGGTTTGTTTTTGATTTTCAAAGGTTTTTATGTACAAACGTGAGGGTTGCTTTTGAACATAACTAGTAGTGGCACTTTGTACCTTTTTTTTTTTTTTTTTTTTTTTTTTTTTTTTCTGGGCATGAATCTGTTGCTAATTATGTGTTATGTATGTTGTCTTTCCCTTATTATTTAAGCAAATTAATTTTTCTTGATAAAATTTTATCCATTTTTTCCTCAAATATCTAGACAAGACCAATCGACCAACGTGAATAAGAAATGCTGGGCTTTTGGATTTTTGGCTGATAATGAACTTGTAAATTGGCAATAATTAGAAAGGCTTTATGTGAGCAATACTGCATTTTTATAATTTTTATTATAGGAAACAACTTTAAAGATCATACATTGGACACTTCTATCCGGCAAAAACACAAGTGGCTGTGGTCAACCATGAGTGGCAGTCGGACAGCGGTGCGCATGTGTGTTTGCTTATTAGCACTAATGCGCATGTGCATTGTCCTTTTCTCAACAAGTTATTGTCATTTATATTAAGGAGAAAAAGTAAAATAACAAGAGTGATAGTAAATTATATTATAAAGTTTTAATCATAATGATAAATAACCTAATTAGATTTATGATCATACACAATATCATAAATACTCTTCCTTCTTCTTTCTCTTTGTCTCTCCTCCTTCTCTCTTTCTCTCTCTAACCTGAAAATGTACGATTAAATTTGTTATTAAAAATTAACTGTAAATAAGTTATGTATTAGAAAATTCAAGGATTTATCCAAAAATCCAAAGATTTACTCATAAATATATGGTATAATTTATCATATTTAAAAAACTATTATAAACTTCAAAGGTACCTATAAAATATGCTATTTGTCACAATTTTCTTTTATATTAACATGTACGGACCTGTTTGGTTGGTACGTTTGATTTGGAGAATTAAAGTGATTTTACTTGGAGTTTAGTTGAGTTTTGGAATTGTGTATTTAGTTGAAAATAAATTGTTTGGAATTAAAATGTATAAAACTTGAAATGTGTTGGGAAAAAAAATCAATATGGATATTGTTTTATTGCTATCAAAATTTTATGTAATTTTTTAAAAAAAAATATCTCATTTCTACTAATAAAGTTATGGATTTTTAAAATTTGAAAAAAAAATGAGTTTTAAAGTTCGAATTATAGATAAAAATAGTGAAAACGAGCTTAATTTTTAAAGAAAAAGAAAAAGAAAAAAAAAACAATTAAAGTGGAATTATTCGAACGATCAAACCAAACATGCTCCCCACCGCATCTCCCTATCTCCGTACACAGAGGTTATATAAATTTCGAGTAAGCGGGTTGAAATAAGGAAGGTAGCGTAGTCACATACTGGCCGTCGTAGCTAGGTCCACGAAAGGTAGAAATCATGAAACCCATTGTCCGGAGGAATCATCTCTCTCTGATCCTATTAGTGTTGATTACAACAATGGCGGTGATTTTACTGGAGCCAAGTTGCTGCGGAGCTAGTGGTACAATTTCACCAAAGAGCATTAACGCCACCGGTGGTACCACATCCATGATCTGTGAAAGCAACATGGAAGAATGCCTGATTGCTGGGCTGGACGAGGAGCTAGAGTTCCAGATGCCTTCCGAAATTAGTCGCAGGATTGTTGCCATCGATTTCGGCAAACTGACACAGAAAGCCTCATCTAATACAGGCCAAACAGCTTGCGGTCGGGACGGGAAGTATCGACCCTGCGCCCCCGATGCGAACAAGAAGAAGCAGGAAAACTGCAACAACCATTACAAACGTGCGGGTTGCTTTTGAAATATAACTAGTAGTGGCACTTTGTACTTCTTTTTCTGGGTAAGAATCTATTGCTAATTATGTGATATGCATGTTGTCTTCCCTTGCTTATTATCTAAGTTCTTGTGTAGTTGTGTGTATGTGAAATGCAATAATTAAGACCCAATAATAAAGGAAATTTTATTTTCCAGCAATTACAAGAATCCTTTTTATAATTGTTATGTTTCCTATATTTACTGATCTCCTGGAAAGCTTCTACCAGTGATACAAATTTCCCTATGGCTTCATAGTGACTTTTGCTGCAGTTCCCTTTAAAAAAAAAAAAAAAAAAAAGTCAACAACAGCAACAACTACTTTTGGCCTGGTAAATTTGGACAACGGAAAAAAAAAAAAAAGAATTATTAAACGACAGGTTGATCATTTCTGTTGTAGCGAAAAATTTACTAGTCTTACATAACTGAAGTCCCTTTTTTTTTTGCCCCCCTAAAAAGAATAAGAAAATTTGTGTTTGAAACTGTAAACATTAGAGAACAACCCAGGTGCTGGAAAAAGATAGCAATGAAATTACTAGAAACTAGAAAGATACAAACAATCACATGTAATGAATGATTCGGCTAGTAGTTAAGAAGTAAAAATAAATAAATGGCACACCTACTCTGCTTTAATTTAACTTTTACAAAGTACAAGTACATTTGGGTCCGTGGGAATCTCTTTTCTTTTTCTTTTTCTTTTTTTTTTCTTTTTTTTTTTTTTTTTTTTCATCTCAAAGCTTCTTTTTATTATTCACCTTTCCAACTAGAAAACTCAAATTTTAAAAATTTATAATTTTATTATTTTAAATTCAAATAAAATAATTTTTTTAAAAATTATGTAGAATTTTAAGAGAACGAAACAATAATGATGTGTTTTTTTTTTTCTAAACACATTTTAAATTTTAAAATTTTTTCACTCCAAAAAAATTATTTTCAATCAAACATGTATTTTTAAAACTTTAATTTCAAATATCTTCAAAAATACATTACCAAAATCTCTTCCAAACGAACCCTTAGTTAGGAACTAGAATATTTTTAGAGTGATCAAGATTAGTCATGTAAATTCAGACGACCCCGGCTGGCCCTTAAAGGCATAAAAGAATAATCGGGCTGGGCCGGGTTTGGCCGGCCTAAATTTTAAAATTGTAAGCCCGTCCCGGTACTAATGTTTGACGAGCTTAAATTCGGGTTAGATAAACAGGTAAATGCTTTAAAGATTATAAAAAAAAAAAAACATTTTGTGAAAGATAAAAGAACTAAATAAAACAAGATAAGTAATTGTAAAATCTTCAATCTTCGTAAATGAAAAAGAGTGTAATATTATTATTACATAATTAGACTTTAAGTAATTAATAATTATAAAAAAAAAAGGCCTAGTTGCCGACACTACTCTCCTCAGGAACATCATCGTTGAGGTATAAGTTCTCAAATTCTTATATCAATTCAGGAACATCATCGTTGAGGTATAAGTTCTCAAATTCTTATATCAATTCTTGATTATGGGTTGTGTGTTGCATTCGTTGAGCAGCATGTTCCCAATCTTTTTTTTTTTTTTTTTTTTTTGCCTCCTCTCTTTGTTACACACGTACAGTTACACCTACCATTGCATTGCAATTGCTACAGTTTTCCTTTTTTTTTTTTTTTTAAAGCAGATTACTATATTTTTGAAGAAAAAATATAAATTACAAGTAAAAAAAATACTATATATATTTGAAATGATTTAAAGTAAAATTACAAACATATCATTATAAATTTATAATATGTTGTTAAAAAAAATTTCTTCAAAAAAAAAGCGGGTGGGTTGGCAGGCCAGGCTTCGGGTGGGCTAAACGGGATAGTTGGGTGGCCCGGTGGGCTCAATACTTAGATCCAGCCCGACCCAAGTGATTGCACCGGGCTGGGATCGAGCCCGACATTTAATTGGCCTGGTCGGGCCCGTCCTCGGGCTAAAAATATAGGTAATGAGTTTGCCCGCTTAGTCCGACTTATATTTACAGCTTTAGTCAATATTAGTATATCGTAGCTTATATATCTCACATTTCTTATCCAATAGACATTAAAAATGCTGGCGAACTCAACCAAACACCATAAAATGCATGAGCAATGATTACCAAAAAAAAAAAAAGAACGCACAGATGACAGCATATTCAATGATTCAGCAAAACCAATATTATATGAAAAGTGTTAAGAACAATAATCTAATTTTAATTTTTAAGTATCTAACTTATGTAATATATGAACTGTTATTATTTTATTAATAAGTATTTAAAGTAGTGTTATATCAATTAATTATACTTACTAATAAAACTATTATATTTGAGTTGGTACTCAAAAAATTAATATTAGAGTTGATATTCATAATACTACTCAAATTATATATATCTTTAAACAATAGTAGTTGAAATCATGCCACACGTATGTAGCACATATGTACTAAAATTATTAATTATTTATTTTATAACATAAATGTTAAAGCTGTTTTCAATGATATAATAATTTTTGACACATATGTTAGACTATCACAGAAAAAAAAAAGTAAATATATATTTCAAAATATATTTTTCTAGGGACAAATTTGATTAAGAAATTAAATCCAGTAAAAAAAGATTTTTTTTGAAAGGTTAGAAAAAGATTTTTTTTTTTTTTGCAAAGAAAAAATAAAAGAATTAAAAAGGCCAGATTTTAGAAAAAGTTAAAGTGAAAAAAAAAAAAAAGAATGAGAAAGAATAGAAGAAAGTAACAAATCAAGACAAAATATATATATATATATATATATAAAGATATTATTACAAAAAGACAAGCTAACTCAACTAAATTTTTTAATAATAATTTTAGGAAACTTTCATTCTTTTAATATAGTTATCTTATATAATAACATATATAAAGGTGCAAAAAAGTACTCTATCTTTTTGACATGTGTCACTCTCTCCTTTTTTTTTTCTTTTTCTTTTTCCTTCTTTCCTTTCAAATATGCCTTTTTTTTTTTACCTGGCTTTCTTTCATTTCCCCTTTTCCTTTCCTGTTTTTTTTTTTTTTTTTTTTTTTTTTGCTAAGTTTTTTTATTTATTTATCCTATTCAAGAAATTCCCTATCTTAAAAATTAACTCAAATATATGATAGTTAATTTTTTTTATGGCTCTCAATTCTAAGATACTTTCTTTTTTCAGGGTATTTGTCTAAAAAAATATATACATTACTTCATCTTTTGTCATGTGTCACTCCCACTTTTTTTTTTCTTTTTTAAATTTGGCTTTTTTTTATTTGGCTTTCTTCAAATTGTTTAAAATTTTTTTTAACCTCTTTAAAATAATATTATTCTTCACTTATATTCGATGTGTGAGTATCTTTTTTGTTTGCTTTCTTTCATTATTATTTAATTTTATTTTTTATTCTTCTTTTGCTTACACTAAAATAATTTTATTTAATTTTTTAAATTTGAATTTTTTTTATTTGGCCAAACCTCTGTTTGGTAAATTGGTTAGAGATAAAAATTTTAAGTTGAAATTGATGGACTTTTCAAAAATTAGTTATAAATTTTGTTGATTTTTTAGAAAAAGATAATAATGAGATGAAAAAGTATAGTTTAATTGGAATTAAATTTGAATACCAAACGGAGACTGAAGTATTGGCTTCGTGGCTCCGTCCTATAGGTGGCTTCAGGTTTGCGGAATAAAGCGCCAACTGCGAATGAGGCTGATTTATGTGAAAAGAGCTTCAAAGGGACTTCTCCTCTGACCGAGATGAACAAACTTGTTCACGATGTGTCTACTGTGGCTGCAGCCATGACAAAAATATTATTGTTTTAATAGTTTGATATACACACACGTCTAATATAGTATAGTCTAGGTACTGGAAGACTCCTGATCCTAATTGTAATTACTGGTCTGGTATCAAAGGAAAGCAGTGCCACATCCTTAAATTTGAGCCACAGACGTTGTCAAAATCAAAATTAGCTTAAATTGGATTAACGATCCAGTACTAAACAGAAAAGTGCCAACAACAAGGGCTAGAAAACGACGTCACATAAGGATGACAAGTCGCCGGAAGAAACAACATGATCCTTAAAAAACGACAAAAATCATTATATACCACAACACAATATTTCAAAACAACAGAAGTTCAGAAACGACAACAGTTAGAAAACCAATCATAGTGAGAAATGCGTTTTAGAAACAGTAGCATTAAAAAACGACAACAATTAAGAAGGTCACACCTCAAATACGACAAGATTTAAAGAGTACACCATTTTAATTTTTTAATAATAATACGTACTTTTTAGAAACGAAATCATATTATACCCATGAGAAACTTTCGTTGATGATTTTACTTTTCTCGCCTAACGGTTTTGCACATATTTTTGTAAGTAAAAAACAGCTAATCTAGATGGTGGATGGGGGTGGTTCAAATGCTGGACTTGGTACCGACGATGAACGTAGAAGAGATGCCATTTTGATTCTGGTAACGACAACTAGAAGAACAGCGAAAGACTACACCATTTCAATAACGACGATATCTTACAAAACGACAACACCTGGCTAAAAGGAAAACATCTTCAGAAACGACATTATATCAACACAGATAATAAACTTTCCTAAAAACGACAAGAGTAAAGAAAGCAACCATTTTGGTTTGGAAGGTGAATTTTGAAAGACAGTAGTAACGAAGGTTTTTTTTTTTTTTTTTTTTTTTGTTAAATCAACATCAAAATCAAACAGCAATTGAAAACGAATATCAATTTAAGACTAACCCATCCAAATTTAAAAAAAAAACAAAAAAAAAAAAAAGAAGCTATTTTTAGAAAAGCAATGTCTCAAAAACGACAACAACCTGGACAGAGAGATGGCAATTTACTGGAAGGACATCATATTTTCCAACAACATATGAGAAAAGCAATCATCGAGAGATCTTCTGGAGGACAATATATTTTAAAAACGATAACAGTATACACACTGTACACACACATAAATTATTATAAGCTTAAATTGAAGAAACGGCAACAATATGAGGACGACATCCTAGAAAGAACAATATACATAAAAACGACAACATAGACAAAAAACGACAACTATCCGTAGAACATTCTCACTGGTGGGCAGGAATCTATACAAAGCACTACACATGAAGCTTTTAACCCTGTTGGGAATATTGAGACAACCCAAAGGAACATTGTGCCAGTGGAAGACAATAGCGAATAAATTGTACAATTAAGTTGAAAAATAAATAGCCCAATTTCATTTGTCAAATAACATTACAATCATTCAAAATTTAAAATAATAATAACAACAAAAGCATAGCTTGAGACAACAATACCCTCGTAAAAACAAATGATATTATGAGAAACCACAACATATTTTAAAAAGGGCAATGTCAAGAAAACAATATGATATCAGAAAACGACAACATCCTAAAAATGAGTAGTTTAAAACGACAAAAAAATTTAAAGGTCGATGTCTAGAAAACAACTGCATATCTGGACACGCCAAGATCCTAGAAAAGTGAGAAACAATGGCAATTTATCCAAAAAAAAAAAAAAAAAAAGGAAAAGAAGAAGAAGGACAATAGTGTATAAGCGATATATCAAAATATTCATATGGCAACTTTTAACTTTTTTTTTTTAAGGGAAATATGGCAATTTTAATATTGACAGCAGTACTATGAAGATTGGGATTAATTATATTAAAAATATTCAGATGATTAATCTTTGTATTCATCACTATTGTTGTCTGAATAAAATAAGTAATGTGCTTACAAATAAAATCTTGATTTTTTTTCCACCCTATAGTCAAGCAGTATATATTTTACATAAAAAAAAACAAGTCATTGAACTATAAATAAAACGAACAGGGCTTCATTTGTACATGAAGAGAAATCTGATTACCTATTTACACATAGCAACTGCCGTGCTTCGATCACATAAGTAATTCACATAAGAAATCATATTATTTCAAGAAATGATGCTGGGTTTGATATTTTGCTACGGAGTTGTCGTTGTGATAGGTTCCATAGAAGATATCGTGTACTGTTTTTCCGCCCTTGCTTAGGTTTTACGTACTGCGTTTTATACTAAACAAGATTTTTATTGGCACCATAGATTAGCGGGTGGAGAGGAAAAGTTCAAGTAAGAGCTCTTTAAGTTCAAAATTTGAGAGCTCCGTACCATTAAAAAAAATTATTGACGACTTTATTGTAGCTTGTTTGTTCATCACAAAAACAATTGAATGCATCCAAAACTATAATTAAGTATCAAGATCAGTGATTTATTTGACTTATGATTGGTGTACTGACTGCAATACTAACTCGACAAAAATCAAAACTAAAATTTGCATTTGCAAAATATTTTTTTTTGTCGCTTATTTTATTATTATTATTTTTTTTTTTTTTGAGTTTGTGTCCTTACTCCCAGACTGTAAATAAATAAAACTATCATATCATTCGAACTAAAATAGTATACTCCAAAGATTTGGTTAGATCAATATCTATAAGAACTCTGACATAAATGCCATAATTCCTTCAACAATATTCTCGTCGAGTTTCAGAGGAGTGCCTTCCTAAGAAATTTTGAACAAGGTTTGGATATCCCAATATTGCAAGATCGTGAAAACGAACTCATATATGAGCATCAGTAGTTTTCTGCTTGAAGTCAGGAGTCCAAGACTGTAGAAGGATACAACCCAAATATACTATTCAGGGAAATTAAATTTGAAACAAACCTCTCCCTAATAAAGATAGAATTTCCCGTCACCATTAATTCGCCATAATTGATTGAGCTTATTGCGTAAATTCATGAGCTCCCTTGGTTGTTCCCCTTTCAGTACTAAAAATTATGGATTTAACGACGGTTATACAACCGTCATGTAATCCATCATCGTGGAATGTTCTTGAGATACCACAATAGTTAAAAAACAATCGTGGTATCTCAATATTCGACGACGGTTCACACCGTCGTCGAATAGAGAAATAAAGGAAGCAAACTTCGCTAAACTGAGAACTTTACACGACGGTTTTGCTCAAAAACCGAAGAAGGAATGCCGATGGATCGAGTCAATGTTTGTAGTCTTTAGCAACCCAATCATTTCCGCGTTGGACAAATACTCGGAGCAAAATTCAATCGATTCCTCCGCTATGTAGCTTTCTACTATACATCCTTCCGGCCTATTTCGGTTCTTGACATAACTCTTCAAAAGGATACATCCATCTCAAGTACATTGATCCACATATCTTAACTTCCCGTACTAAGTGCACCGTTAGATGAATCATTATGTCAAAAAAGGATGGTAGAAAATACTTTTCAAGCAAGCACAATATCTTAACCAATTGTAATTGTAGCGAATCTAGTGTGAATGGATCAATTACCTTGGAGTATATCGAATTGAAAAATGAGCATAACTTGATAATTATGAATCTCACATCCTTCATTAAAACTCCTCCAAGATAAGCGGTAATAATTGTTGTATCAAGATATAATAATCATGTGTTTTCATTTCAATCAGTCTCAAATCCTTTATAAACACCAATCTTTTGAAGTAGAAGAATAACCGTTGGGCACTTTAACAGAAGCGAGTAAGCTTTCTTTTTTCTTATCTTGATAATGTGTACTTTGCCGGAGGTAAGTAAGTGGCATTTCCTCTTTTTGTAGGGAACAAGTTTAGTCTAATATTCAAATCCTTAAGATCTAACCGTGCCTTTTCACTATCTTTGATCTTATTAGGAATATCAAGCAATGTGTCCACTATTGATTCACAAATATTTTTCTCAATATGCATAACATTCAAGCAATGATGAACGAAAAGTAACCTCCAATATGAAAGTGCGTAGAAGATTGACCTCTTTTTCCAATGTCCATCAACCACTAGATTCTTGTTACTTTGTTTTCTTTTCTCCGGCACTACTTTCAAATCTTTAACTATCTCAAAAACGTATTCGCCCGTCAAAACCAGGGGAGGGATTGTTATTTAATCGTGATTATTAGTTTATCGAGACTATACTATACCATAAAGTTTTTTTTTTTCTTCAAATAAATGTGGTGTTTTCCTTTTTTTTCTTTCCCTTTTTTTCTCTGTCTCTATCTTTGTCTTTATTTATTTATTTATTTATTTTATAGTCCGCAATCTAATTAGAAATGGGTGTAAAATTACTATTTCTTAAGCTTACAACAATACAAATACTTCCATCTTTTAAAAAAGACGATATCCTTGTTTTTCTTTTTTCTTTTTGAAACCACTAATGCTCATCGCTCTCATTTCTTCCAGTTTTCTCTATGACTCTTGTCAAATTAGGGATGACAATTTTTCTCATTAATCCATGGGGACCCGTCTTAAATGGGATTGAAAAAATCTGACTTGAATGGGTTTAGGTTATAAATAAATTAAGAGTAAAACCTGTTAAAGGTTACATGATAGAACGAGTTTAGGGGTATCTGATCTTGTTCTCCATTTACCCATCTCGTTTAGTTATTATGTAAAATTATAATCATATGGATATTATAAAAAGGAGTTTTATAAAAATATGATTTTAAGTTACTAAATTTCAACCTATTTGATATTGGAAAGTTGAATATTATAATTTTTATTTATTTTAACCTAAAGTCTCTTATTTATGCATTTTACTCTTAGTTATTTATTTTCATATGATGGAAATAAATAATAAGGTTAACGAGACATTTTGAGATAGAGTATCCCAAACCCACGATGAGAAAAACCTATCCCATTCTCGACAGTTTAAAAGTATTATATAACGGATATAAAAAGTGTATTTATTTACATATTGGATTGATGAGAAGATCACTCTGTCCCATTACAGTCGCTATGCCAAACGTAGTAGGTGGAGATAATTCTCCCTCAAATATGTAGCAACTTTAACTATTAAGCTTAGACAGTCATTTTCTTTCCAATTTCTAACAAAAAAAATATGTAAACATAATCAACATAAATAATAGTAATGCAATAAACTTTAGAAAAGAGAAATATATATAGTCAGAAAGTGACATAGATAAACTATCTATATATGACTGAGAACATTTTATGGGACATCCTTATCATGTAAATATGACGATATGTATAGAACATTGAGTCAATAATTCTCGGGTTAATGGTGTAAGAGGAACTTTTTATTAGTTTGTGACCATTTGGTACGATCTAATTTCTATCGGCAAAAGTCTGTCAACTTATTTTTTTAGTAGTAGTCCTCCTAAGCGTTCACTTGCGGTTAAAAACAAAACGGATGTCTCTGTGTGTTTTGCGCATGATTGTCTTTTAAGATCATATTATAAAAAGGTATTGAGATTATTTCAGCCATCGATCTTATTTATTTTTATCTCAACCATTGATCCATTTGAGACACGGTGTCATGTTCAAGCCCTTAACAACGAGTTGAGATAAGCTGTCCCTAATTTCCTATCTCATTTGACTATCATCTAATAGTACTATGTTGTATCATCTGAATTTAAATAATTTATCCCATAAAAATACTAAATACTAAAAAACCCCTAAACAAATTGATGAGTTGTCACAATACTTTTGAGCATACAGTTATTGAGATGGGAAAAATGAGATCATCTCCAATGATGGAGCCATGATTTATTGGTAGGGGGTCAAAAATTTTTTTAATCAAGATTATACTAACATATATATACCTATATATGTAACAATTTTTGTATACTAAATTCATGATATATTGACATATGAAGATATCAGTACTATATCTAAATAGGACGACATACCACTGTCAGTTATATGCAATTAAAAATAAAAATATTGCAAGAAAGGACTTGAAAATTGAAGTGTTGATCTTACTATCTTCATAATACCATAGCTATTTAAGTTTCACATCGTGAAACTCCAAGTCTAATATATTACTTGTAAAAATAAAAAAAAACAACAAATATATAACTTGTAAATAACATTATACTCTTAATAAAAGAGCAGTTATGTTAAATTCATATACTTCAAAATATCATTTTCTTTTCTTAAATATAAGTTGTGCTCAACGAACTTTCATAGAAACAAACTCATCTATAATTGATTTACACTAAATTTTACAGCAATTTCCTTATCAAAATAGACAATCAAGCAGTCATTCAAAAATATTATCTTCCATATATGGCACCAACACCAATATAGCCCATAAGCCCAAAATTCTTTAAAAAAAAAAAAAAAAAAGCATGTCTGAATTTATCACAAACTAAATTGAAAAAATAAAAATAAAAATTGTATTTAAATTCAGAATATTAATCAATGTTATTTCTAATTTTGTCAGATAAAATCCACAAGATTAACTAAATATCACTAATTTCTAGTGAAATATTTCTAATTTTCTAATCAGAATTAGCATATTATCACCAATACATAAGAACAAACGAAAAATAATTCAGAAAAAACAAAAACACCATGGCCTGCTAATTCCACATTAAGACAAATAGAAAAATCACAATTAAATTTAAAAAAGAAAGAATTAGAATAAGATGCGAGAAAAAGAAATACAATCCTAAAGCGTAAACGAGAAGTTGAAGAAGAATGAATTGATAGACCAAGATAAAGTTGTTGCAAGTTAAGAAGAAATATAGTATAGTAAACCAAAGAAAAATAAAAATCACACATTGAACAATATAGCAAATTTACAAATTTGTTTGGGAATAGAGAAATGGGAAAGTAAAGAGTTGATTTCCTGTGGAAGCTTTTAGTTTATGTATATACAAAATATTACTTAGTATAATGGACTAATTTTTTTAAAATACTAAGCTATTAAAATTGTAGTTCATATTTAGATTTTAGATCAAGTCATTAAGAGCACTAATGTATATAGATTTAATAAAACTGTTTTATTTTTTAAAATTCAAATTGTTTACCTAATAAAATGTAGAGACTCTTAACTTATAGGAACAAAAACTAATTTATACACATACCAATTTTTTTAAATTAAAAAAAAAACCTATTATATGAAAATTTCAAAAAAAGTTAGGAGGGGGCCATGGCCCCAAGGCCCCCCTCCCTCCGCCAGTTATCATCTCCCACCACCTTCACTACTACAAAATGTGGATTCGACGACGGAGATTCAACAACCGTTTTTAAAAAAACCGTCGTGGAAAATTCGAGAAAAACACGGAGCCGAAAGACCTTCCGAAAACCGTCGTGGAAGCCAAGATTTCAAAAATGTGGATATGTTGTTTGTCATTTCCGTAATTAATTATGAAGAAAACTATTTTTACTTGCATGACTTTACAATGATTTAATGTATGCTCTTGGTTGTTTTATATGTGTTTATGTGCCATTATTTTATAATGATTTAATGACTTTGATTTAAGGTTTTGTAAACGTGCTTCGTTGCGCAATTGCTTTAGATTGTTTTTAAAATGTCTCAATATAGCGAGACGGAACACTCAACTCAAACTGAAATTAGAAGACCACGACAAACGAATTCACCTAGATTCAATTCCGACGAGGATGGTAAACGAAGAGCAACTCTTATGAGAAGAGTTCACCAAGTTAAGACAAAGGGAGAACGACTTGAAGTTTCGTTCAACTCGAAAGGGCAACCAATAGGGAAGGAAGGAGATGTATTATAGAGTTGGATTGGAGTGCTTGCTCGCGAGTACATACTCGTTTAGATTTCTGACTTTAGAAGTGCCGATTTAGCCTAAAGGAAAGAAAGAGTGTGGATGGAAATAGTGACTTCTTTCACTGTCGATCATTCGTTTAGAAAACAAGCTTTAAAGTCATGTGCATAGTCAGCGAAAAATTTTAGATATGATCTTTACCAAATTTTTGTAAGGGATCATATTGAGGAAGAAAATGTGTGGTAACGACCGCCAAAGGTGGTTCACAATTACCCCACAATCAGCCAGGATGATTGGAATAAATTCATTGAGTATCGTCGGACCTCGGAATTCAAAAGACTATCCGAACAAGGAAGTGAGATAAGGAAGAACAGCAAATACGGATCAACTGGGGGCCGAGACGGATATAGAAAACGTGACCAAGCACATGTAAGTAAATTACTTAGACACCGTATGAAAATGATATGTTGTACTTCCAATTTCTTCTTATATGTTTACTAACGGGTAATTATTAAATTACAGTTTGAGAAGACGGGAAAATGGGCAGAGAGGCATGAAAATTGATTGCAAATGCGCGTAAAACCCGATGGATCTTTGAAGAATGAAACATTCAAAAATATTACTGATTCAATAGTAAGTTTTCAAATTCAATTAAAATATATGAATATCGTATACTCATATATGTTTACAAAGTCATATCATATTCTATAATTGTTACAGGATGACTTTAGTGAACAACAGAAGGAAGTTTTGAATCTGTGGGGACAGAGGACATATTGACCAAGACATTAGGCAATGTCGAGCATTCGGGCTGGATTCGGGGTCAATCTAAGTTTGTCAAGCAGGTACAATTCTTTGACAGTGTGGCAAGTTCAAGGGATAATGCTGAAGTTTTGGATACGAAACGACAGCTTGCCGTATTAGAAAGAACCGTTCAGGAACTTTGTACGAAGCATGGTATCAACCGAGAGACTATGGTAGGGGAGTTGACCGCACCGACAGTTGATCAACATAACAGTTTCAAGATTAGTTGCACTCTGAATGAAAAAGCAGATTAGGAGTCGGATCCGAAGACCATGCCGAACGCAAGTAAGGAATGCCATCTATTTATTCCTGACTTAATTAACGGAGGAGATGTGCTTGTTGCAAACAGCAGAGCATACATGGAATGTGTTCCAACGGACACAGTCTATGGGATTCTTTTAGGTGACGAGAATGTACGGGTGACAATTACAGTCCCAAAATTAAAAGGTGCACTCTTACCTATTCTGACGCATGAAACCACATGTATTGAAGAAGCTATCGGTGGGTTTGTTGCTTGGCCGAAAATATTAGTCGTCGTTCAACCAAGTTTGAGCCAGGCAAGTCAAGGTCCTAGTCATGCTCATGACCGAGAAGCCGGGGGAAGCAAACGAATAAAAAAGAGAGCAAGGAGGAAGAAAATATAGTCACAATCGGAGGTACAACAACCGGCGTAACAAGAAATGCCTTCGTTTGAATTTAGTGATATCCCTATCGATTTGAGACCTTTGGCTTATTACGCACAAAATTCCATGCGTGACGGTACACAAATAATGTGCCCACTATAACAATTCGTCATTGGCGATGACATGCCCATATATATTGGGTTTGAAGATGTCTACCATTTCATAACATTTAAAGAAATCAGTGCAAACAGTATAATGGTTTACATCAGGTAATACATTTATCCTTAAACAATTCAATTATTTATCCTTAAACATTTATCCTTATGCACGTCAGTTTGCATAACAAATGTGCCAAAATATTTTGCAGATACTTAGCGGATTGTTGTGCAAGATCAAGTATGGATCAACGGGTCGAGTTTATTTCTTCAGTCCTTGTCTCACCAATTTAACAAAATGTAGATCGTGCCGCCTACGTTCGAGAGAGGGCCGATAATATTCGACGGATCTTAAGAAACGCTACAAAGGGAAAGCTGTTTCTCATGCCATATAACGGCGGTCAACATTGGATCTTGGTAGTTATTGATCCGTGGGATGACTTGGTCTTGTATTTTAATCCTCTCGAAAACGAACCGGGTGATGATTTTAAAACCCTAATTACGACGTAAGTATTTTTTGATGTTCATATTTTTTAGGCTATGCATATAATAATTATTGTTGTAATTGTTTCGGTAATTGTCAAATTGTTAGGGCACTTAATGATTGGAAGACGTTGGTGGGAAGAGGAATAAGACAAAGACGGAACTGAGAGATATTGATTGATACTGTTCGATGTCCAATACAGGAAGGTTATATAGAGTGCGGTTATTTTGTGTTATTATTCATGCGAGAAATAACCCTCATTGTTGATGGACTAGCCGCACTTTAAACGAATGATTTTTATACTGATGCTGACATGAGCTTGATTAGGTAAGAGTGGGCTACATTTGTAATGCAGTTTATTCAATATTGACTGAAATCTATATATATATATATCAATTTTATAATATATTAATAATGGATTACAGATTACATATTATATTTATTGTAAATTTTTTTTTTGTTTCTTAGTATCCGAAACAACGACGGTTTAAGTTGAAACCGTCGTGGTAGGTTCCATTACCACGACGGTTTTTTTCAAAAAAACTGTCGTGGTATGTTCTTTAATGTTAACTATTTAGCCAATTTTTCTCCATTATATAATGGTTAAAAAACCGTCGTCGTATCTTAAAAGATACCACGACTATAGATTCCACGACGGTTAGAAAACCGTCATGTAAGTATTACCACGACGGTTAAAAACCGTCGTCGAATCTATATTCTGTAGTAGTGCTTGTGGCACCCTGTCCTGGTGAAGATGGGATCTCGATTTCTCAGGGGTTTTGGTTTTTCTAATGAAGCTTATATGGTTCTTAGAAACAAAAACAAAATAAAAAATAAAATAAAATAAAAAACGAAATTTGATATCCTACATCAAAGTATCAAGGGGGAAAAAACAAAACAATTTTATAGAAAACATACACATGAAACCAATCAAATATTCAAGTCATTTATGATTGAGTTTTATCAACTTATTCCAAGATTTTGAAACATCAATTCTATTTCTTTCTTAGCAAGTATATATCTGGGAAATAGATGTGATTGGATTATACACTGTTACTAAAAGTAATTACGAGAGATTTTTTTGTATATAAAACTAGATCAGAATCAAAAGATCACTAACCATAATTTCTTAAACAGTATTTTACTAAGCCATCTGCAAGCATGCATTGACGTCAACATGTAAGCTCACCTAGCTGGCTAGTAACTTGTTGAGGTCCAACCAGTAAATTGATAAAATTAGTGGCTAGCATTCATTACTTCTGACGCTGACTAGTCTGTCTATGTCTGAATGGAGCAATAGCTCAACCAAAACAAATCTAGACCATCCATCAAATTCCAAAAGATGTCTACTATGTGACAAATTAGGTGATTAAAAAAATACGCAATAAATGAGAAGTCCGTTGGCTAACAAATACTTTAGCTTTAGGCATACTTATGTTTGGTCCCAATTTCAACTTGCAGGACCTCAAAAAAAAAAAAAAAAAAAAAAAAAATCAACTTGCAGGGCTGGAGAAAATCTTTCCCTTCGCATAAATTAAACACACCCACATGTGAGTTACCAACATCAAATTGCATATACAATCGAAAGCATTCAAATAGTCCAAATCAAACTCCTTTTTAACTTAATTATTGATCTCTCCACGGTTATTATGAATTAATTCATAAAAAGGAATACACCATATATGTGAATTCACACCACAAATTGCAAATTGAGTTTGTGGGGGAGATAATATTAGAGACATTATCTTTGAAGAGGAATTCGTTTCTCTTTCTGTTATTGCTATTAATAATGATAAAGCTCATATTCCTGACATTGTTCAAAATGCAAATATGGAATATCAAGACAATGTAGAAGAGCTCCATGTGTAAAATGAAGAAATTATACCTGAAATACAAACTCAACAACCTCAAGAGGATATGCCATTGAGAAGATCCACTACAGAAAGGAGAAGTGCGATTCTAGATGACTATATATGTCGTTTTTCTCTAAGAATATGAGGTTGATATAGGAGTGGTGGAAGATGATCGAATCAACTTCTATCAAGCCAAACAAGGTTCTAATTCTCAAGAGTGGATTGATGCCATGAATAATGAGATGAAATCTATGAAGGATAATGACGTTTGGGATCTTGTCAAATTGCTTGAAGGTGCGAAACTCATTAGTTGCAAATGAATATTTAAGACCAAAAGAGATTCAAAAGGTAATGCTGAGAGATATAAGGCTCATCTATTTGCCAAATGTTTCACTCAGAAGGAAGTCATTGAGGTTTCACTTAGAAGGAAGTCATTGATTACAAAAGATTTTCTCTCTGGTTATAACGAAAGACTCTTTCAGGATGTAAAGTCTGCATTTCTCAATGATGACATTGACGAAACGATATTTATGATACAACCAAAAATCTTTGTATCTAGTGACCCAAAGAAAATGATATGCAAATTGAAAAAATCCATCTATGGTCTCAAACAGGCTTCTCGTCAATGGTATCACAAATTTCGTCAAGTTATTATCT
>CM046365.1:26432564-26469500 GCA_025413025.1 Ficus hispida
CTGGAGTTTTATAGACTTTCATTGCACCTGTTCATGAAGCATTGCAACAGATACAACAATTGCACCTTTTGACCCAACAGTTGCAACAGATATAACAGTCGCACCTTTTGATTTAACAAATATAATTTTAAATTAAAAGGTGCCTTTTCAGTCAAAAAACGTATCTGTTGGTCATCAGAAATAATTATGACCGTTATATTGAAATAATTCAATTAACAGTTTAAATTAAATCTGAAATCACTCAAATCCGACCGTTAGATCGTACCCGATCAAAAAACAACGGTCCAGATTTAATTTGAAAAAACACTGCATTGAAAAAGAGATTGCTCCTTGACTCCTTGCGACGATGCGTACGTGCAAAGTGCACCCTAAACGCCCAATCGCCCTCGCACGCGTGTGATGGTGCATAATATTAGCATAATTCTCACCATACATAATAATACTTACACATCACTTATTTCATTTTATACTATAATACTTGCTTGTTCCAATGTGGGATTTTTGTTTTCACTACCCAATGGTAATGAGAGATATTACAATCTCTCTCACAGGTGACACCCGGATATGGGATGGAGACGTGAACTCAAAATTTTCTCCAATGGAAGGCAAAATTAATGCATCATTCGTCTCACAAGCGACTGATGATTATCACACAACTAAAGAAGCTAGTACTGTCCCTACGAAACTTCGCGGCTCTCCGTGTCTAAGTTCACCTACGCCATACCTGTTACCCCAGGCCCAAAGTTCGTAAGGTTGCACTTCTTATCTGCTGCATACGGAAACTTTGAGAGCCCCAGGGCCTTCTTCTCTGTCAAAGCCGGTAAATAACCCTCCTAAGCAACTTCAACGTTGATCTTACTGTTGGCCCACTTGGCAGAAGCTATATAGTGAAAGAATTTTGCCTAGTTGTCACCGATTTACATCTGACCCTAACGTTCTCTCCCAGTTCTTCAAAGCCAGACGCTTTTGCGTTCGTCAATGGAAT
Organism: Ficus hispida; assembly: GCA_025413025.1. Classification (NCBI taxonomy): domain Eukaryota; kingdom Viridiplantae; phylum Streptophyta; class Magnoliopsida; order Rosales; family Moraceae; genus Ficus; species Ficus hispida. The sequence continues at coordinate 26,433,550 of CM046365.1, forward strand.
CGAAGTTGTGTCCATGCCCATTAATCTTTATTACTCGGACCGCCATGGAGAAGAGCGTAGCCTTACACTTGCGGGACAAGGGTACTCGTACGACTTCAAAAACAACACCGCTCTTGAGATGATGTATAGACTTAACATCGGAGCACGTGATATCTCTCCAGCTGAGGATACTGGTTTCTTCCGTGAATGGGAGGGCCTGAAAAACGAAAACCATAAGCACCTCAAAATACCTGCAGGGTTAGGTATATTACCTGCTGAGACTCACGATAGCCTCAACTTCACATTGATTCCAAGCTATACAGCTCCGGCAGCGGTCTATCAGACGGCCGGGTTATGGGATTTAAGAAAGAAGAAAACAAGAAGTACAATCTCACGTGGGATTTCCTTGTAGTTTCTGGAATTTACTACATGGTAAGGTTGCACTTTTGTGAGATTGTATCTGTGATGAATTCGGTCGGAGATCGGACATTTCGTATTTACATAGCGAATCAAACTGCGGAGGTACGTGCCGACGTGATCTATTGGGCTCAGGGAAAATTTGTTCCTTATATTCCAAAGACTACATCGTCTCAACAACAGTGTGAGGAGATAAGAAGTTCAGCCTTTCCGTAGCTTTACAAGCAAACCCTAACGATTGGATCACTGACCATACCGATGCGATATTGATGACTGGGGTGGAGATCTTCAAGTTAAACCATTTTGTTCTCTCTTTTCTTTATTTTTGTTGTAAAATTGACAGTAACCTTTCCCTACTAATTTCGACCGACATCAGTGAAGTTCTAGGTTCAAGACTAAATTTTGTTTCAACAATTTCCATGAATTTAGATTAAATATGTAACCTTGTGCAATAAACCTTATAATCGGTTTCTCTTTCATGCATGAATGACTTCAAGGTAGAGAAGTACTTCTAATTATGCTAACATAAGTAAAAACACATTATAGTAAAAAACAAAAAAGACTATAAATTTGACTATAAATTTCTCTTTGATATAGGATACATATTCCGTACGTTACTATGAGGTCCAAAAAGTCTTTCCTTACCTGCAATAAATGAACCACCAAATGTAGCATGGTAATGAAAATATGAGGATTTTTTTTCCTAAGTTGCTTAAAATAACTGCTATTTCTCTTTCTAAGCGCATTAAGTCTCGCAATCAAGCATACTTGTGATGTTAGAAAATCAGTTAGATGTACATATGTGATTAAGGGATGTTTTTACTTTTAGTTTAAAAGGTGTGGAGACCACATTTCTAAAATCAATCCTAGAGCAAAGTGGAAAGATGACTCCTATTGGAGGAATTTATAAAGTTTTTCACTATGCATGATTATTACTCCGTTTGGCTTTTAAGTTCAAATATAAAGTTTTTATCTAAGTTTTTGTCTTTTTTTAAAAAGTCAACATAAATTATAACTATTTTTTAGAAAGTCAACCAACTTTAATGTTAAAATTTCATTTCAAACCTGTAACAAGCTATTTTGATAATTCTATAATAGGATTTTGTTTAAATCAATAGATCATTCTATCAATTTTGTATATTTGATTTCATTTTGATTAGATTCAGTATTCATAAAATATAGATAACTGTAGAAAGCTCTTATAACTAATCTATTTATATCCTATTACTATTGCAAATTTTCAAAAATATATCAACTCGAGAATGAAGGTACACAGATTTAGAAAAAAGGACAAATTTTGGATAATTGATTACATTTTGCACTATTAATTCACGTATAGTCTACTCCTTTTTATGAATTAATGGACAGTAAGAGTGGGAGAGATCAAAAAGGAAAAAGGAGTTTGATTTGGACAATATGAAAGCTTTTGATTGTATTTGTATATGCAACTTGATGTTGGTAACTCACATGGGTGTGTTTTATACCAATGAAAATGTTTTTCTCAAGCCTGCAAGTTGAAATGATTGGGACCAGACATTTAGTATGAACAAAAGTACTCGTCAGCCAATTACGAGCTCGTCATTAATTGCGGATTGTTTTTTTATCACCTTAATTTGTAGGCACTTATTAGGCATCTTTCGCAATTTGATGGATGCTCTAGATCTGTTCTGGCTGAGCTATTATTGCTTCTTCAGACACAGATAATATGGTCAACATCGGAAGTAATAACTAGGCCAGCCACTAATTCGCCAATGTGTGCACATAGCCTAGTTTAATGTTTGAGAATGACACGGCATGCCATAAGCTTTTAAATATGTGATGACAGTATATAGCCCAAACCTGTAACTTGCCGTTGAAAACAAGTGGAACACGATTGAGTGCTGAAAGGAAAAACAACCATATCTACTTCCCAAGGAGAAACCAAAAATCCCACGAAAATGGAGTTCTCCTCTCGATGATGGTCATATTATGAAATAAAACGTGTCAAATAATAAAAATAAATAAATAAAAAAAGACCATCTTCCCATAATTATATATTTTTAATAAATTTTATCTTTATTTGTGTCCACATTAAGACTATGTTTAATTAGAAGGATGGAGAATATGAAAGGTGGAGAGGATGATAAGAATTCCTCATATTGTTTGATAGGGGGGAGAGAGAGAGAGTTAAATAGATAGATGAAAGTTAGTTATTTAATTACTATATAGCTAATTGATATAACTTTTTAATAATTATTTTTGGAAGTAAAATAGACTTTATTATAAAAAGCGGTGGATTTATTAAATCCTTCTACTAATGGAAGAATTCAAATTTGTAAGTTTGCAGGGAAACTTTCTCTCTCCTCTCCCCTTCCCTCTTCCTTCCAGTTCTAACCAAACAAGGGATGATGTCTCTCCCTCTATCACTCTCCCTCTTTCTATCTCTCCCTCTAACCAAACATACCCAAAACTCTATATCACGGATCCGGCACTACAACGTGTGAATAGTATTGCAATTTTTTTTTAAGTAATAGTATTGCAATTTTTTTTAGATAGCAAAGTACAATATGTAAAACTCACTTTTAATTCGACCACAAAAGACCTTTAGAAGGAAAAACTAGATAGATCCATAAATGAATCCTATTAAATTATAATTTTCATATAACTAGCAAGTAAAAAAGAATTCACAGGCAATAGTATTGAAAGTTATTTTCATAGTCTTTTCACTTTGATGGGGTTTTTTTACCCACATGGAAGGCCACCGACAGTTTTTCAGATTAATCATGGACTTTTAGTATTTTGAGTCTTTTGTCTTTTTACATATTTTGTTATTTTTATTTAAAAATTTCTTTTTGGTTATTCAAATAAAGTTGGAGTTAATATAATTTTAATAATTGGTAACAACAGTTTTTGTGAGAACGATACTTTACTTATAACTTTTTTACTTGTTTACAATATCAAGCACTCATAATTTTCAACAACAATGTATAAGTTTTAAGTTTTTTTTTTTTTTTTTTTTTTTTTTTTTGATGGAAAATGTATAAGTTATTTTCAATATAGTAAATCTCATGTTCATTTTTTTTTTGAGGTAAATTATATCTCATGTTCTAATTCCAAGAGATAACATATATATATACGTATGTATATATATAAATATATATATATATATATTTTCGTTCTAATTTTGTTATGTTGTTGAATGAAAACAATTTATGGCATTTGAAAGAGGAAAAAAAAAATTGTGATACATAATGCATAGGTAAGAAAAGGAGAGGAAAACTAAATATATATATTACAACTAATATTTATTATTAATTCGGACATTGGATTGGGGGGAATGATTTTTCCTTAATTAGGCAAACCATATCACGCATTAAATCCTTTTATAAAAATAAAAAATTAAAAAAAAAGATAGAAAAAGAAAATCACGCATTAAACTGGATGGACATTATTCTGGAATTCAGTTAGGGACACACACAAACATGTACCATAATAATTTCACGCCAACTAGACATGAGCAAGCTTAAGATCCAGACAAATAAAGGCACAATGAGCGAAAGAGGCAGACTACAAACAGATACATTATTACTGACTCAGAACATACCCAGCAATTGAAAAGGTAGAAATGGCGCCGTATTATTATCAGTAGACCAGACATCAATGGCAATCGCGATTAAAGCCGCTTCCACATGGCTGTTTGTCGGTCCAGGGCCCGGCAACTATTATAGGGTTGGCCTCTCGCTACCCCACAAGCTGGCTTTCCTGGATTGCCAGTACCACTTGTTCCGGATTTTATAGTCTTAGCTAGAACCACCCGCTAATTTCTGAATCCATCAGAAACTCATGCTCGAAGTCCTGGTGGGCAATGATATTAATGGTGCGTTGCTAGACAGCAAAATCGAAGTTGCGCCGCCAGCCATGAACTTAGTTGTAGTGTCGAGAATCAGTGTCGTCATCATTATCAGTGCTACAATTGTGCGAGGGATACCCCTCATTGTAGTTGCTGATCTCATGGTTTCTGTATTTCTCACTCTTTTGCAAACTCTTCGAATATGGCGCTGTTTTTCACAGTACACTTTCCCCTTCTAATAGAATCGCTGGCACACTCTCCTCCTCTCCTGATGCCACGTAGCAGTTTTATTTTCTATAATCTGTAAATTAATTTGCTTTAGTTGAAGGCCATCTCTTTGATGAAAATAACGAAATTGCCACTACTTTTTGCTACATTGCCTTCCTAGCTTAGTGCAGCTTTTTTTTCAAACTTTTTTTTTTTTTTTTTTACCGCACTAATCGCTTCGTCCTCACTCTTCGAACTCGTTTTTCTCTCCAATGTTAAAAAAAAAAAAAAAACTCCCCTCCATTCGCACTTCTCCCACCCGATTTTTAATACGTTATTTCAGAAAATTTCCTTCCTTTGCTTCTTTTATATAGAAAGAAATAGTCCAATTAACAGAGAAATCAGAAATAAATAGTCACTAAAAACAAATTTCCAAATCAACAACAACGAGTATTCGCCTCCATTTTAGCACACAGTAGAAGTACATGCTGGTGGGGGGGGGGGGGGGGGGGGTGTGGGACGTGTTGGAGCTACTTGAAAAGTATAAAACAACTTTGTTCTTGCTCCACTAGCTTTATTAAGAATTACAATTCATGAATCCAATAGATATTATAAAATCGGATGGTCTGTGGGCTGTGAAGAACTTGAGAAGCAATAGTATTCTAAGGGGAAAAAGGAAATAAGGGAGAAAGTCTCGGTATAGCTTTTGTTCGTCTGATAATGGAGGTAATTTTGTCATTTACGAAGAATGATGGTCCTTGAAGAAAGTAAAGCTTCTATTGCAAGCGATTCTAATAGCAAGTGCAGCTAGTCCTCTTAACCTTAATTTGCCAATAAACCACTCGACAATGGCCCCTTCAAAGTTCAACATTACTTTTGGAGTCAAAAAATAATAATAATGATGACAACGAAAAATATTTTCATTTTAATTTTTTTAATGTTAAATATAATCGTAAATTGTTGAGTCATTATAAAATTTGATATCTGGATGAAAAAATGTAAAAAAAAAAAAAAATTGTTGTTTATGATAAATTTTGATATTTGAATGAAAAAAAAAAAAAACTCTATAATAGAGTGTTAAATTTGGTACTTGATATTTAGGGTTAGTTTAAATTTCAACTACGAAATTCTTTTGAGGAGAAAGAGTCGTAATGCCTAATTCATTATGAATAGTTAATGTTATGAGGCAAAATAAAAAGTAGTTAATGTGCCAAAATATTAAAATTGTTTTCTATGGGGATGAAAGATTCAAACTTTTCATCTATATAATTGAACCAAATGTATAATTACTGCTAGATTATTCATATAATCACTTAAAATTTGATTATTAAAGCCCTGTTTGGTGGGATTTTTCCAGATGGAATTTACCGTCTAATTCTACGTCTCACTTTCTCTTTCTTTCATTTTAAAAAACTCAAAACTTTAAGTCTATAACTTTCTCATATTAAATCGAAATAAGATGATTTTATGTCAAAATGTTTATAATGACGAGATAAACAAAAAAAATTGTTTTGTATTATTTTCTGAACAAATTTCATATTTTTACACTATTTTTAATCTCACAGTTCATTTCCAAAAGTCTTTCCTTCAACCACACATTTCCAACCCAACTTCCGAAATTTCATCTCCAAAAGTCTCCCAAACGAACCATAAATTGATATTTACAAGTAAAACTTAATTTTAAGTCACTTTTTAAAATCTTTTCATTTTTTCTTACAATTTTTTTTAAATTATGGTTTTTCCACAAGTTTTAAAAATTTTTACTATTACCCTTTGATGGTTTCAACAACAGTCACGTATCCCACCAGCTGCCTTATCAACAAGAGACGGTCAGTCAAATCCTTATCTCATTCCACCGTTTGGCCCCCGCCTACCTATATGACCAAAGTTTTATGTATGAATTGTGAATTCCTCATTTTTCCCTCTTCTTACTCGTTCGTCTTCTACTAATTTCTTTTCTTTTACTTCAGCTCTTCTTTAGCCCAGAAGAGAGTGAGTCTCAATAAAAGAAAATTCCATGGCTGAGAGGTTATCTTAATTAGATATACATATTAAACCCAACCTTTAGTTTAGGAGAAACTGGAAGGTGCTTACATTAATTTCAGGTGGGACATGTGATTCTGATCCAGAGGGCACGCTTTCTAAACTAAAATTTGAGGCCTTATTCCACTCTTCTCATTCACGACTTAAGTTGAGAATTATCACATCTCAATAATCACGAGGTTTGAGTCATGACCAAAACAATAAATTAAAAAAAAAAATCTTCAAAAGTTGAACATTAATTTGTAGTTTCTTTTATATATAACTCCACAACTTGAATTCATACGTACAAAGTACAGTATTTTTTTTGGGGGTGATTGTTAAAAACATCGTCCAAATATTGCCGTCTGGTACTTTTTAATTTTTATTTTGTGAACTTTTGTAAGAGACAAAGTATGTTTACTTTTAGGTTTTCGAAATTGTTTCTTTTTTTATGCCTTTTCCCTTACAGTCTTTTATTTTAATTTCCTTTCATAATATATGTTATTATTTTATATGTGCAGATATTTTTTTTTTCTTGAATCTGTCTGTTAATATATATATATGTTTTCATATTTTCTAACTATAGTGTTATAAAAAAAATGATCAAATAATTGGGTCTCTCTCTATCAAATTTCTCATATACTAGGGTTTCTTTTGTGTAGGGCTTCTGCTACTGTCATCACCATAACTGACAAGGGTATTTGGCAAAAATAGAGTTGGAGGGTCCTAGTTGGAGTTTCATAGCTAGATCTAACTCACGAGGTTCCAGCTATTTAGGATCTGGCTCGGCCTTAGTAATCCGATTGCTGGTATGACGATGTCTTTACTTCCAATCAAGCTAATTAATTTCCTCTAAATCGGAAGTACAACGGAGTGGTTGTTCCATATGAGACGAGAATTTTGCGGTCGATGTAATTTTGTATTCATAGGTTTAGTTTTAATTTTATAATAAAGGAGGTAGTTCTCCGGTTTGTTTTTGTATGTGTGCTCCACTTGAGGTGTTTTCAGACAGTATATGTTTATTGGTTCCATTAGTATGTGACTAGGCGGAGTTTGTTGCAATATTATCTGTGATGTGAATGATTATCTCTCAATCGATCGAAATATTTTGACTGTAAAATGTTTTTTTTTAAGAGAGCTTTATGAATGCTTAATTATAGGATTGTTGAGGAATTCGAGGAATTTTCCCATTATCAAGTCTCGATCAGCTTATATCCTCATTATTGAGCTTTATCAGATTTACTGATAAAATCAGTCTTAGTCGATGATTGTATTTCTTGTATCACATGATCATTTTATCTTTGATAGTGGTAATGTGAATGGTAATTTCCCTTTCAAAAGAATGACCTTAGCATGTACTTTTTTTTTCCTAATTAATCCAGTGAATATAGTTTTTCTTAATTGTTCTCGTATTCTAATTTTATTTCTTTTTCAAATGTACACCTACGTCCTCAACGTCTGTCTCAGCAAGCGCCTGTAGACCTGCCGCTCTGGTGTTGATTCCAACTGGGATTGGAGTTGCGTTTACAAATACGGTAAATCTTTTATTAAAAAAAAAAAAAAAAGTTGAAAATCAAAAGTGCACTTATCTCATGATCAACTTTTTGTGAAAGACAAGTTGCATTCCACAACCGCGCCCCGCTGATTAATTGATGTCCCTGCAAGAAATTCTACTCGTTATCACCGTGATTAATTACGACTCGTAATAGATCGATCAAAAAAAAAAAAAAAAAGAACTATTTTAATGGGAAGGAGAAGAGGAAGCAATTGGTTTCGGTTCACCAATCGAAGAAAATTTGCTAGAATTGCTGGCCAACGATCAGTGTTGAACAGTCCACTTTCGCCGACCGACAATTGATGTTGTCTACCGCCTTTCGTGGTTTCGTCAGTACCGCTTGTTGATCGTCGGTTTCAATCTTTTGAACAGCCATAAAGTACATTTAATGAAGTGTTGATTAGGTAAACGTACTTACTGTTATTTTTTATTTTTTTTCTTCTCATCTTATCCTTCATTCTTTGGGGGGGGGGGGGGGATTTCTCAATCTCATCCTTGGATTTATTTTGATAAGACACGTGTATCCAGACAAATAATCTAAGTATTTGTTAACTAACTAAATATTAATTTCTGAAAGTACTTTTAAAAAATAATAAAATATTAAAAATATTAAAAACATCATTTAAAGAGAACAAAAACTCAATCTATAAATGGCCACCAACAGGCAACGTCAAATCAAACCAAACAAAACATTTCATATTTGACCCTCAGTTGATACTACAAAACATTTCATATAAAGAGTTAGCGGGAAAAAAAAAGTTTCAACAAATAAGCAATGGCAGCAACTTGACCAGCAGTTTGAAGAGTCTCAGGATGACAATTCGTATTGGTGAATCATGTTCATTCATATTTGACTTAATTGATATTATAACTCTTTACACGAACATGACTGATTTAGTAATTATTCATAAAACAAAAACCCAAATATGACCATTCAATAAAATGGTTGATACATACATGATTCTTATAAACCATTTATTAAACGGATCTTAACATGTCATCAACCTGTCAAACTCACTTATGCTATTAATTTAGATCCGTTATTACCACATGGTTTTTTGACTTGTGGTGTTCCAACTCATGAGATTTCCTTGCTATTCTTTAAAATTTCAAAAGTTTGATATATTTCCTTTCATTTAACTTTCAGGTTGAACTTAAAGTTTCATCTTAGTTTTTGTTTTGTTTTTTTCTTTTAAAGTCAATAATAATTATAACTAATTTTTTAAAACGTCAACTAACCTTAACTTAAAATTTTCATTCAAACCAATTTTTACTCGTTAAATATTACAATTTAGTATCAGTTCTCATTATAATAGATATTACCTTTTAATTTCAACTTCTTAATTATCCCTTTGTTTTCAAAACTACAATGGTATTATTTAATTATATTTCAAAATATGTTTCAATCCTAGGTGGATATGCCTCGCATGTTTTTTGGACGAAAAACAAGACAAAAAGATAAAATATTCTTAATTAAAAAAATTTTATGCAAATGAAAAACATAAAAATCTAAAAAGTACAACATGTTTTTAAAGAAAAAAAGATAAGACAAATTTGTGGATCTTCTTTCCTTATTTTTCTAGATATAATGTTTTGCTTTGATGTTCTTAAAATGTTTAAAATTATATTTAGAAATTATCCAAGGGTAATTTTTTTTTCTTTTTCATTTTATTTTTGTTTTGTTTTGTTTTGTTTTTGTTTTTTTAACGTGGGAGAGAAGAAAATGAAACAGATTTGTTAAAATTAAAAAAAAAAAAAAATTATAGTTTCTAAAAATAGAGTATTATCAAGGATCATGGGGAAAGTGATAAATATAAAGTTTGATACTTTTCGCACCACGTAATAACTAGTTGATTTCATGTCTCTTACCATCGAAATACTATTTCAGAGATGAAACCTTAAATTTTGAGGTGAAAAAACTCTGGGAGATTCAGTCTCAGATATTAGCTAGAAGTGGATGCAACGCGCCCTCTTTCTAACGGACATGATTCCGACCATGAGAAAGTGTAGCAAAAAGATCAAACTTCATCTGCAAAACCTTCTTCTCATGGTCCTAATCCTTTTCTACTTCACTGTAATCACTCATGAACAGCAGCCTCCTTACGTGCCCGATGACAACATAACCATCGACTGTGGCTCCTCAGTAAACAAGAGGACGTCATTCAGCCAGCGGAGCTGGAACGGAGACACCAAATACTTTCCTCTAGATGGTCCTAATAAACATTCGGTCACCTTGGCAGCTGCCGAGCCGCCAATGACGGAGGATCCTGTCCCTTACAGCACTGCGAGGCTTTCGCACTCCGTATTCACCTACGCGATACCAGTCACGACTCCCGGACCAAAATTCATCCGTCTGTACTTTTACTCATCGGACCATAATTGTTTTTTTTTTTTCTTTAAAATAAACTCAATTTTACTATTTATATAATTCTAACTTAAAAACTCACTTTTTTTTTCAAACTATAAAAATTTCATAACTTTTTAAGGTCAAGATAAGCTTTTTTTTTTTTTTTTTAAAGAAAAAAATTACATAGAAGATCCAAATTTATATTCCAAAAAAAAAAAAAAAATTAGTGCCTCATTTAGTGAATGAGTTTAAAATCAAAATTTTCATATCAATTTTTATCTTTTTCTGAAAAGTCCAAAAATTATAACTAGTTTTTAAAAAGTCAACCAACTCAAATTTAAAAATTTCAACTCAAACCGTTTCATTAAACGAAGTCAAAGTTTTTATATTTTTTTACCTCCAACCAATTTATTTTTAATTTAAATGCATAATTTGAAATCTCAACTCAATCCAAAGTAAACTATAAATATGGTGATGAATATAGCCTGAAGCAGGTATCCGAATAAAAGAAAAGAGATAAGGCGAAGTTCTAAACAATTATTTTAAATCATTTAACAAAAAAAATTATTTTAAATCAAAATTTACTTTCTTGTGGGGCCCAGTCATTTTAGACAAAAAGAAATGAGTTTGACATGGCTTTCTTCCAAGTGCCACACAAAACCGGGTGAAAACCCATCGAGTTTGATAGCATTGCTACTGGGTTTTACTTTTCTTTTTTGGGTAAATAAGGTCTCACTTTTCTTCTGTACGTAGTACTGTCTCTTTCTAATAACTCTGAGTTTTCCTTGTATGAGTAACACCTCCATAGAATTTCTTCATCTTCAAAACGCAGGGATGATTTTCCTGCCCTATCTCTCGCTCATCCTTCACCTACTTACTGTATTTACAATCACCAACGGACAGCCGCTCCCTTACATCCCAGCGGATGACATAACTCTCGATTGTGGCTCTTCAGAAAGTAACAAAAGACCACTAGTTGACACCTGGATATGGGATGGAGACGTGAACTCAAAATTTTCTCCAATAGAAGGTAAAATTAATGCATCATTCGTCTCAGAAGCGACTGATGATTATCACACAACTAAAGAAGCTAGTACTGTCCCCTACGAAACTTCGCGGCTCTCCCTGTCTAAGTTCACCTACGCCATACCTGTTACCCCAGGCCCAAAGTTCGTAAGGTTGCACTTCTTATCTGCTGCATACGGAAGCTTTGAGAGCCCCAGGGCCTTCTTCTCTGTCAAAGCCGGTAAATAAACCCTCCTAAGCAACTTCAACGTTGATCTTACTGTTGGCCCACTTGGCAGAAGCTATATAGTGAAAGAATTTTGCCTAGTTGTCACCGATTTACATCTGACCCTAACGTTCTCTCCCAGTTCTTCAAAGCCAGACGCTTTTGCGTTCGTCAATGGAATCGAAGTTGTGTCCATGCCCATTAATCTTTATTACTCGGACCGCCATGGAGAAGAGCGTAGCCTTACACTTGCGGGACAAGGGTACCCGTACGACTTCAAAAACAACACCGCTCTTGAGATGATGTATAGACTTAACATCGGAGCACGTGATATCTCTCCAGCTGAGGATACTGTTTCTTCCGTGAATGGGAGGGCCTGAAAAACGAAAACCATAAGCACCTCAAAATACCTGCAGGGTTAGGTATATTACCTGCTGAGACTCACGATAGCCTCAACTTCACATTGATTCCAAGCTATACAGCTCCGGCAGCGGTCTATCAGACGGCCCGGGTTATGGGATTTAAGAAAGAAGAAAACAAGAAGTACAATCTCACGTGGGATTTCCTTGTAGTTTCTGGAATTTACTACATGGTAAGGTTGCACTTTTGTGAGATTGTATCTGTGATGAATTCGGTCGGAGATCGGACATTTCGTATTTACATAGCGAATCAAACTGCGGAGGTACGTGCCGACGTGATCTATTGGGCTCAGGGAAAATTTGTTCCTTATATTCCAAAGGCTACATCGTCTCAACAACGGTGTGAGGAGATAAGAAGTTCAGCCTTTCCGTAGCTTTACAAGCAAACCCTAACGATTGGATCACTGACCATACCGATGCGATATTGATGAATGGGGTGGAGATCTTCAAGTTAAACCATTTTGTTCTCTCTTTTCTTTATTTTTGTTGTAAAATTGACAGTAACCTTTCCCTACTAATTTCGACCGACATCAGTGAAGTTCTAGGTTCAAGACTAAATTTTGTTTCAACAATTTCCATGAATTTAGATTAAATATGTAACCTTGTGCAATAAACCTTATAATCGGTTTTTCTTTCATGCATGAATGACTTCAAGGTAGAGAAGTACTTCTAATTATGCTAACATAAGAAAAAACACATTATAGTAAAAAACAAAAAAGACTATAAATTTCTCTTTGATATAGGATACATATTCCGTACGTTACTATGAGGTCCAAAAAGTCTTTCCTTACCTGCAATAAATGAACCACCAAATGTAGCATGGTAATGAAAATATGAGGATTTTTTTTCCTAAGTTGCTTAAAATAACTGCTATTTCTCTTTCTAAGCGCATTAAGTCTCGCAATCAAGCATACTTGTGAGGTTAGAAAATCAGTTAGATGTACATATGTGATTAAAGGGATGTTTTTACTTTTAGTTTAAAAGGTGTGGAGACCACATTTCTAAATTCAATCCTAGAGCAAAGTGGAAAGATGACTCCTATTGGAGGAATTTATAAAGTTTTTCACTATGCATGATTATTACTCCATTTGGCTTTCAAGTTCAAATATAAAGTTTTTATCTAAGTTTTTGTCTTTTTTTAAAAAGTCAACAGAAATTATAACTATTTTTTAGAAAGTCAACCAACTTCAATGTTAAAATTTCATTTCAAATCTGTAGCAAGCTATTTTGATAATTCTACAATAGGATTTTGTTTAAATCAATAGATCATTCTATCAATTTCATATATTTGATTTCATTTTGATTAGATTCAGTATTCATAAAATATAGATAACTGTAGAAAGCTCTTATAACTAATCTATTTATATGCTATTACTATTGCAAATTTTCAAAAATATATCAACTCGAGAATGAAGGTACACAGATTTAGAATAAAGGACAAATTTTGGATAATTGATTACATTTTGCACTATTAATTCACGTATAGTCTACTCCTTTTTATGAATTAATGAACAGTAAGAGTGGGAGAGATCAAAAAGGAAAAAGGAGTTTGATTTGGACAATATGAAAGCTTTTGATTGTATTTGTATATGCAACTTGATGATGGTAACTCACATGGGTGTGTTTTATACCAATGAAAATGTTTTTCTCAAGCCTGCAAGTTGAAATGATTGGGACCAGACATTAAGTATGAACAAAAGTACTCGTCAGCCAATTACGAGCTCGTCATTAATTGCGGATTGTTTTTTTATCACCTTAATTTGTAGGCACTTATTAGGCATCTTTCGCAATTTGATGGATGCTCTAGATCTGTTCTGGCTGAGTTATTATTGCTTCTTCAGACACAGACAATATGGTCAACATCGGAAGTAATAACTAGGCCAGCCACTAATTCGCCAATGTGTGCACATAGCCTAGTTTAATGTTTGAGAATGACACGGCATGCCATAAGCTTTTAAATATGTGATGACAGTATATAGCCCAAACCTGTAACTTGCCGTTGAAAACAAGTGGAACACGATTGAGTGCTGAAAGGAAAAACAACCATATCTATTTCCCAAGGAGAAACCAAAAATCCCACGAAAATGGAGTTCTCCTCTCGATGATGGTCATATTATGAAATAAAACGTGTCAAAATAATAAAAATAAATAAATAAAAAAAGACCATCTTCCCATAATTATATATTTTTAATAAATTTTATCTTTATTTGTGTCCACATTAAGACTATGTTTAATTAGAAGGATGGAGAATATGAAAGGTGGAGAGGATGATAAGAATTCCTCATATTGTTTGATAGGGGAGAGAGAGAGAGAGTTAAATAGATAGATGAAAGTTAGTTATTTAATTACTATATAGCTAATTGATATAACTTTTTAATAATTATTTTTGGAAGTAAAATAGACTTTATTATAAAAAATGGTGGATTTGTTAAATCCTTCTACTAATGGAAGAATTCAAATTTGTAAGTTTGCAGGGAAACTTTCTCTCTCCTCTCCCCTTCCCTCTTCCTTCCAGTTCTAACCAAACAAGGGATGATGTCTCTCCCTCTATCACTCTCCCTCTTTCTATCTCTCCCTCTAACCAAACATACCCAAAACTCTATATCACGGATCCGGCACTACAAACGTGTGAATAGTATTGCAATTTTTTTTTAAGTAATAGTATTGCAATTTTTTTTAGATAGCAAAGTACAATATGTAAAACTCACTTTTAATTCGACCACAAAAGACCTTTAGAAGGAAAAACTAGATAGATCCATAAATGAATCCTATTAAATTATAATTTTCATATAACTAGCAAGTAAAAAAGAATTCACAGGCAATAGTATTGAAAGTTATTTTCATGGTCTTTTCACTTTGATGGGGTTTTTTTACCCACATGGAAGGCCACCGACAGTTTTTCAGATTAATCATGGACTTTTAGTATTTTGAGTCTTTTGTCTTTTTTACATATTTTGTTATTTTTATTTAAAAATTTCTTTTTGGTTATTCAAATAAAGTTGGAGTTAATATAATTTTAATAATTGGTAACAACAGTTTTTGTGAGAACGATACTTTACTTATAACTTTTTTACTTGTTTACAATATCAAGCACTCATAATTTTCAACAACAATGTATAAGTTTTAAGTTTTTTTTTTTTTTTTTTTTTTTTGTTTTTTTGTTTTGATGGAAAATGTATAAGTTATTTTCAATATAGTAAATCTCATGTTCATTTTTTTTTGAGGTAAATTATATCTCATGTTCTAATTCCAAGAGATAACATATATATATACGTATGTATATATATAAATATATATATATATATTTTTTCGTTCTAATTTTGTTATGTTGTTGAATGAAAACAATTTATGGCATTTGAAAGAGGAAAAAAAAAATTGTGATACATAATGCATAGGTAAGAAAAGGAGAGGAAAACTAAATATATATATTACAACTAATATTTATTATTAATTCGGACATTGGATTGGGGGGAATGATTTTTCCTTAATTAGGCAAACCATATATCACGCATTAAATCCTTTTATAAAAATAAAAAAATTAAAAAAAAAAGATAGAAAAAGAAAATCACGCATTAAACTGGATGGACATTATTCTGGAATTCAGTGAGGGACACACACAAACATGTACCATAATAATTTCACGCCAACTAGACATGAGCAAGCTTAAGATCCAGACAAATAAAGGCACAATGAGCGAAAGAGGCAGACTACAAACAGATACATTATTACTGACTCAGAACATACCCAGCAATTGAAAAGGTAGAAATGGCGCCGTATTATTATCAGTAGATCAGACATCAATGGCAATCGCGATTAAAGCCGCTTCCACATGGCCGTTTGTCGGTCCCAGGGCCACGGCAACTATTATAGGGTTGGCCTCTCGCTACCCCACAAGCTGGCTTTCCTGGATTGCCAGTACCACTTGTTCCGGGTTTTATAGTAGCTAGAACCATCCGGCTAATTTCTGAATCCATCAGAAACTCATGCTCGAAGTCCTGGTGGGCAATGATATTAATGGTGCCGTTGCTAGACAGCAAAATCGAAGTTGCGCCGCCAGCCATGAACTTAGTTGTAGTGTCGAGAATCAGTGTCGTCATCATTATCAGTGCTACAATTGTGCGAGGGATACCCCTCATTGTAGTTGCTGATCTCATGGTTTCTGTATTTCTCACTCTTTTGCAAACTCTTCGAATGTGGCGCTGTTTTTCACAGTACACTTTCCCCTTCTAATAGAATCGCTGGCACACTCTCCCTCCTCTCCTGATGCCACGTAGCAGTTTTCTTTTCTATAATCTGTAAATTAATTTGCTTTAGTTGAAAGGCCATCTCTTTTATGAAAATAACGAAATTGCCACCACTTTTTGCTACATTGCCTTCCTAGCTTAGTGCAGCTTTTTTTTCAAACTTTTTTTTTTTTTTTTTTTTGACCGCACTAATCGCTTCGTCCTCACTCTTCGAACTCGTTTTTCTCTCCAAATGTTAAAAAAAAAAAAAAAAAAAAACTCCCCTCCATTCGCACTTCTCCCACCCGATTTTTAATACGTTATTTCAGAAAATTTCCTTCCTTTGCTTCTTTTGTATAGAAAGAATAGTCCAATTAACAGAGAAATCAGAAATAAATAGTCACTAAAAAACAAATTTCCAAATCAACAACGAGTATTCGCCTCCATTTTAGCACACAGTAGAAGTACATGTTGAGGGGGGGGGGGGGGGGGGGGCGGGGAGAGGAGGTGTGGGATGTGTTGGAGCTACTTGAAAAGTATAAAACAACTTTGTTCTTGCTCCACTAGCTTTATTAAGAATTACAATTCATGAATCCAATAGATATTATAAAATCGGATGGTCTGTGGGCTGTGAAGAACTTGAGAAGCAATAGTATTCTAAGGGGAAAAAGGAAATAAGGGAGAAAAGTCTCGGTATAGCTTTTGTTCGTCTGATAATGGAGGTAATTTTGTCATTTACGAAGAATGATGGTCTTGAAGAAAGTAAAGCTTCTATTGCAAGCGATTCTAATAGCAAGTGCAGCTAGTCCTCTTAACCTTAATTTGCCAATAAACCACTCGACAATGGCCCCTTCAAAGTTCAACATTACTTTTGGAGTCAAAAAATAATAATAATGATGACAACGAAAAATATTTTTCATTTTAATTTTTTTTAATGTTAAATATAATCGTAAATTGTTGAGTCATTATAAAATTTGATATCTGGATGAAAAAATGTAAAAAAAAAAAAAAAAAAAAAAAAAAATTTGTTGTTTTATGATAAATTTTGATATTTGAATGAAAAAAAAAAAAAAAAAAAAAAACTCTATAATAGAGTGTTAAATTTGGTACTTGATATTTAGGGTTAGTTTTAAATTTCAACTACGAAATTCTTTTGAGGAGGAAAGAGTCGTAATGCCTAATTCATTATGAATAGTTAATGTTATGAGGCAAAATAAAAAGTAGTTAATGTGCCAAAATATTAAAATTTGTTTTCTATGGGGAGTGAAAGATTCAAACTTTTCATCTTATATAATTGAACCAAATATATAATTACTGCTAGATTATTCATATAGTCACTTAAAATTTGATTATTAAAGCCCTGTTTGGTGGGATTTTTCCAGATGGAATTTTACCGTCTAATTCTACGTCTCACTTTCTCTTTCTTTCATTTTAAAAAACTCAAAACTTTAAGTCTATAACTTTCTCATATTCAATCGAAATAAGATGATTTTTATGTCAAAATGTTTATAATGACGAGATAAACAAAAAATTGTTTTGTATTATTTTTCTGAACAAATTTTATATTTTTACACTATTTTTAATCTCACAGTTCATTTCCAAAAGTCTTTCCTTCAACCACACATTTCCAACCCAACTTCTGAAATTTCATCTCCAAAAGTCTCCCAAACGAACCATAAATTGATATTTACATGTAAAACTTAATTTTAAGTCACTTTTTAAAAGCTTTTCATTTTTTCTTACAATTTTTTTTAAATTATGGTTTTTCCACAAGTTTTAAAATTTTTTACTATTACCCTTTGATGGTTTCAACAACAGTCACGTATCCCACCAGCTGCCTCATCAACAAGAGACGGTCAGTCAAATCCTTATCTCATTCCACCGTTTGGCCCCCGCCTACCTATATGACCAAAGTTTTATGTATTGAATTGTGAATTTCCTCATTTTTCCCTCTTTCTTACTCGTTCGTCTTCTACTAATTTCTTTTCTTTTACTTCAGCTCTTCTTTAGCCCAGAAGAGAGTGAGTCTCGATAAAAGAAAATTCCATGGCTGAGAGGTTTAACTTAATTAGATATACATATTAAACCCAACCTTTAGTTTAGGAGAAAACTGGAAGGTGCTTACATTTCAGGTGGGATATGTGATTCTGATCCAGAGGGGCACGCTTTCTAAACTAAAATTTGAGGCCTTATTCCACTCTTCTCATTCACGACTTAAGTTGAGAATTATCATATCTCAATAATCACGAGGTTTGAGTCATGACCAAACAATAAATGAAAAAAAAAAATCTTCAAAAGTTGAACATTAATTTGTAGTTTCTTTTATATATAACTCCACAACTTGAATTCATACGTACAAAGTACAGTATTTTTTTTTGGGGGTGATTGTTAAAAACATCGTCCAAATATTGCCGTCTGGTACTTTTTTAATTTTTATTTTGTGAACTTTTGTAAGAGACAAAGTATGTTTTACTTTTAGGTTTTCGAAATTGTTTCTTTTTTATGCCTTTTCCCTTACAGTCTTTTATTTTTAATTTCCTTTCATAATATATGTTATTATTTTATATGTGCAGATATTTTTTTTTTCTTGAATCTGTCTGTTAATATATATATATGTTTTCATATTTTCTAACTATAGTGTTATAAAAAAAAATGATCAAATAATTGGGTCTCTCTCTATCAAATTTCTCGTATACTAGGGTTTCTTTTTGTGTAGAGTGTAGGGCTTCTGCCACTGTCATCACCATAACTGACAAGGGTATTTGGCAAAAATAGAGTTGGAGGGTCCTAGTTGGGAGTTTCATAGCTAGATCTAACTCACGAGGTTCCAGCTATTTAGGATCTGGCTCGGCCTTAGTAATCCGATTGCTGGTATGACGATGTCTTTACTTCCAATCAAGCTAATTAATTTCCTCTAAATCGCGAAGTGCAACGGAGTGGTTGTTCCATATGAGACGAGAATTTTGCGGTCGATGTAATTTTGTATTCATAGGTTTTAGTTTTAATTTTATAATAAAGGAGGTAGTTCTCCGGTTTGTTTTTGTATGTGTGCTCCACTTGAGGTGTTTTCAGACAGTATATGTTTATTGGTTCCATTAGTATGTGACTAGGCGGAGTTTGTTGCAATATTATCTGTGATGTGAATGATTATCTCTCAATCGATCGAAATATTTTGACTGTAAAATGTTTTTTTTTAAGAGAGCTTTATGAATGCTTAATTATAGGATTGTTGAGGAATTCGAGGAATTTTCCCATTATCAAGTCTCGATCAGCTTATATCCTCATTATTGAGCTTTATCAGATTTTACTGATAAAATCAGTCTTAGTCGATGATTGTATTTCTTGTATCACATGATCATTTTATCTTTGATAGTGGTAATGTGAATGGTAATTTCCCTTTCAAAAGAATGACCTTAGCATGTACTTTTTTTTCCTAATTAATCCAGTGAATATAGTTTTTCTTAATTGTTCTCGTATTCTAATTTTTATTTCTTTTTCAAATGTACACCTACGGTCCTCAACGTCTGTCTCCAGCAAGCGCCTGTAGACCTGCCGCTCTGGTGTTGATTTCCAACTGGGATTGGAGTTGCGTTTACAAATACGGTAAATCTTTTATTAAAAAAAAAAAAAAGTTGAAAATCAAAAGTGCACTTATCTCATGATCAACTTTTTTGTGAAAGACAAGTTGCATTCCACAACCCGCGCCCCGCTGATTAATTGATGTCCCTGCAAGAAATTCTACTCGTTATCACCGTGATTAATTACGACTCGTAATAGATCGATCAAAAAAAAAAAAAAAAAAAGAACTATTTTAATGGGAAGGAGAAGAGGAAGCAATTGGTTTCGGTTCACCAATCGAAGAAAATTTGCTAGAATTGCTGGCCAACCGATCAGTGTTGAACAGTCCACTTTCGCCGACCGACAATTAATGTTGTCTACCGCCTTTCGTGGTTTCGGTCAGTACCGCTTGGTTGATCGTCGGTTTCAATCTTTTTGAACAGCCATAAATTACATTTAATGAAGTGTTGATTACGTAAACGTACTTACTGCTTATTGTTTTTTTTTTTTTCTTCTCATCTTATCCTTTCATTCTTTTGGGGGGGGGGGGGGGGGGGATTTTCTCAATCTCATCCTTGGATTTATTTTTGATAAGACACGTGTATCCAGACAAATAATCTAAGTATTTGTTAACTAACTAAATATTAATTTCTGAAAGTACTTTTAAAAAATAATAAAATATTAAAAATATTAAAAAACATCATTTAAAGAGAACAAAAAACTCAATCTATAAATGGCCACCAACAGGCAACGTCAAATCAAACCAAACAAAACATTTCATATTTGACCCTCAGTTGATACTACAAAACATTTCATATAAAGAGTTAGCGGGAAAAAAAAAGTTTCAACAAATAAGGCAATGGCAGCAACTTGACCAGCAGTTTGAAGAGTCTCAGGATGACAATTCGTATTGGTGAATCATGTTCATTTCATATTTGACTTAATTGATATTATAACTCTTTACACGAACATGACTGATTTAGTAATTATGTCATAAAACAAAACCCAAATATGACCATTCAATAAAATGGTTGATACATACATGATTCTTATAAACCATTTATTAAACGGGATTTTAAACATGTCATCAACCTGTCAAACTCACTTAGTGCTATTTAATTTAGATCCGTTATTACCACATGGTTTTTTGACTTGGTGGTGTTCCAACCTCATGAGATTTCCTTGCTATTCTTTAAAATTTCAAAAATTTTGATATATTTCCCTTTCATTTAACTTTCAGGTTTGAAATTAAAGTTTTCATCTTAGTTTTTGTTTTGTTTTTTTCTTTTAAAGTCAATAATAATTATAACTAATTTTTAAAAAGTCAACTAACCTTAACTTAAAATTTTCATTTCAAACCAATTTTTACTCGTTAAATATTACAATTTAGTATCAGTTCTCATTATAATAGATATGTACCTTTTAATTTCAACTTCTTAATTTATCCCTTTGTTTTCAAAACTACAATGGTATTTATTTAATTATATTTTCAAAATATGTTTCAATCCTAGGTGGATATGCCTCGCATATTTTTTGGACGAAAAAACAAGACAAAAAGATAAAAATATTCTTAATTAAAAAATATTTTATGCAAATGAAAAACATAAAAATCTAAAAAGTACAACATGTTTTTAAAGAAAAAAAGATAAGACAAATTTGTGGATCTTCTTTCCTTATTTTTCTAGATATAATGTTTTGCTTTGATGTTCTTAAAATGTTTAAAATTATATTTAGAAATTATCCAAGGGTAATTTTTTTTTCTTTTTCATTTTATTTTTGTTTTGTTTTGTTTTGTTTTGTTTTTGTTTTTTTAACGTGGAGAGAAGAAAATGAAACAGATTTGTTAAAATTTAAAAAAAAAAAATTATAGTTTCTAAAAATAGAGTATTATCAAGGATCATGCGGAAAGTGATAAATATAAAGTTTGATACTTTTCGCACCACGTAATAACTAGTTGATTTCATGTCTCTTACCATCGAAATACTATTTCAGAGATGAAACCTTAAATTTTGAGGTGAAAAAACTCTGGGAGATTCAGTCTCAGATATTAGCTAGAAGTGGATGCAACGCGCCCTCTTTCTAACGGACATGATTCCGACCATGAGAAAGTGTAGCAAAAAGATCAAACTTCATCTGCAAAACCTTCTTCTCATGGTCCTAATCCTTTTCTACTTCACTGTAATCACTCATGAACAGCAGCCTCCTTACGTGCCCGATGACAACATAACCATCGACTGTGGCTCCTCAGTAAACAAGAGGACGTCATTCAGCCAGCGGAGCTGGAACGGAGACACCAAATACTTTCCTCTAGATGGTCCTAATAAACATTCGGTCACCTTGGCAGCTGCCGAGCCGCCAATGACGGAGGATCCTGTCCCTTACAGCACTGCGAGGCTTTCGCACTCCGTATTCACCTACGCGATACCAGTCACGACTCCCGGACCAAAATTCATCCGTCTGTACTTTTACTCATCGGACCATAATTGTTTTTTTTTTTCTTTAAAATAAACTCAATTTTACTATTTATATAATTCTAACTTAAAAACTCACTTTTTTTTTTTCAAACTATAAAAATTTCATAACTTTTTAAGGTCAAGATAAGCTTTTTTTTTTTTTTTTAAGAAAAAATTACATAGAAGATCCAAATTCATATTCCAAAAAAAAAGAAAATTAGTGCCTCATTTAGTGAATGAGTTTAAAATCAAAATTTTCATCTTAATTTTTATCTTTTTCTGAAAAGTCCAAAAATTATAACTAGTTTTAAAAAAGTCAACCAACTCAAATTTAAAAATTTCAACTCAAACCGTTTCATTAAACGAAGTCAAAGTTTTTATATTTTTTTACCTCCAACCAATTTATTTTTAATTTAAATGCATAATTTGAAATCTCAACTCAATCCAAAGTATACTATAAATATGGTGATGAATATAGCCTGAAGCAGGTATCCGAATAAAAGAAAAGAGATAAGGCGAAGTTCTAAACAATTATTTTAAATCATTTAACGAAAAAAATTATTTTAAATCAAAATTTACTTTCTTGTGGGGCCCAGTCATTTTAGACAAAAAGAAATGAGTTTGACATGGCTTTCTTCCAAGTGCCACACAAAACCGGGTGAAAACCCATCGAGTTTGATAGCATTGCTACTGGGTTTTACTTTTCTTTTTTGGGTAAATAAGGTCTCACTTTTCTTCTGTACGTAGTACTGTCTCTTTCTAATAACTCTGAGTTTTCCTTGTATGAGTAACACCTCCATAGAATTTCTTCATCTTCAAAACGCAGGGATGATTTGTTGGAAAAAATGGTTTTTAACCATTTTGAGGTCCAAATTTGAGTGGGACCCACTTAATAGAATTAACGGGTCTTGGTGGATTTGCGTTCTCCGTCGCAAGGAGATCGAAATCATATACTCATACGCTCAAAATGATATTCGGGTGAATGAGAAATTGATTCTCAAAGTATGCCAATGGAATAAGAAGTTGGTTGGAAATTAGCTTATAAATGTGGAAGTCCCACATTGCTTAAGCATGAAAAGAAGATGGACTTTATAAGGATTTGCACTTTTGGACTTGGGTAAGATTGTGTACCCAAGATGCTCTCTCACGCGTAGGGGGGGTGCAAATCACAGCCCGGTGGGTTAGGGGCCCAATGTGTGCGCTCACACGACGTGGGCGACGCGAATGCCAATCCGTCAAGCTTGGCCTTGCGCAGGCTTTGTTTTGGATTTTTTTTTCCAACACATGATTTCCGAGAGTCAATCAATCCGGAAATTGTTCATCTTCCAACGTTCATATTCCATGAGTTAAGGGCAGCAATAAAAACCGAATTTACACCCTAATAAATTCGGGTTTTTGAAACACCCAAGGGCTTGAGCCTATAAAAGGAGGCCCCCTCATGCATGGAAGACACACCTTGAAACACAATCCGAGAGCAGCACTAGAGCACTTTGTCTTTCTGTTCTTTTCTTGTTTTCTTCTTCTTCTCTGTCGTGGTCGAGTTCGGTTTCGAGTTTTGGTGATAGAGGAAAGACTTCGTTTCAAGTTCGCCGGAAGCGGTTTCGTCGATCGTGCTAGACTGCCGTTTGTTCGTCGTTGTATCCTGGGAGATAGACGTCCATTCGTACCTCAAGCACTTACCGGAGGGGACGACTCTATTTTAAGGAAAGCGTGATTCACGTGCCTCGACGTTTTACTTTCGTTTGCCTTCCTCCTTTCGGGTTAAGGTTGTATTTCATTGTAATTGTTTTATGTTATAATCCATTTCAATTTATTTGTTTGTCGTTTATGCTTCCTCTCTATATTATTTTTAACATGATTTTCCTGCCCTATCTCTCGCTCATCCTTCACCTACTTACAGTATTTACAATCACCAACGGACAGCCGCTCCCTTACATCCCGGCGGATGACATAACTCTCGATTGTGGCTCTTCAGAAAGTAACAAAAGACCACTAGTTGACACCCGGATATGGGATGGAGACGTGAACTCAAAATTTTCTCCAATAGAAGGTAAAATTAATGCATCATTCGTCTCAGAAGCGAGTGATGATTATCACACAACTTAAGAAGCTAGTACTGTCCCCTACGAAACTTCGCGGCTCTCCCTGTCTAAGTTCACCTACGCCATACCTGTTACCCCAGGCCCAAAGTTCGTAAGGTTGCACTTCTTCTCTGCTGCATACGGAAACTTTGAGAGACCCAGGGCCTTCTTCTCTGTCAAAGCCGGTAAATAAACCCTCCTAAGCAACTTCAACGTTGATCTTACTGTTTGCCCACTTGGCAGAAGCTATATAGTGAAAGAATTTTGCCTAGTTGTCACCGATTTACATCTGACCCTAACGTTCTCTCCCAGTTCTTCAAAGCCAGACGCTTTTGCGTTCGTCAATGGAATCGAAGTTGTGTCCATGCCCATTAATCTTTATTACTCGGACCGCGATGGAGAAGAGCGTAGCCTTACACTTGCGGGACAAGGGTACTCGTACGACTTCAAAAACAACACCGCTCTTGAGATGATGTATAGACTTAACATCGGAGCACGTGATATCTCTCCAGCTGAGGATACTGGTTTCTTCCGTGAATGGGAGGGCCTGAAAAACGAAAACCATAAGCACCTCAAAATACCTGCAGGGTTAGGTATATTACCTGCTGAGACTCACGATAGCCTCAACTTCACATTGATTCCAAGCTATACAGCTCCGGCAGCGGTCTATCAGACGGCCCGGGTTATGGGATTTAAGAAAGAAGAAAACAAGAAGTACAATCTCACGTGGGATTTCCTTGTAGATTCTGGATTTTACTACAGGGTAAGGTTGCACTTTTGTGAGATTGTATCTGTGATGAATTCGGCAGGAGATCGGACATTTCGTATTTACATAGCGAATCAAACTGTGGAGGTACGCGCCGACGTGATCTATTGGACTCAGGGAAAATTTGTTCCTTATTTCAAAGACTACATCGTCTCAACAAAAGGGTGAGAAGATAAGAAGTTCAACCTTTCCGTAGCTTTACAAGCAAACCCTAACGATTGGATCACTGACCATACCGATGCAATATTGAATGGGGTGGAGATCTTCAAGTTAAACCATTTTGTTCTCTCTTTTCTTTATTTTTGTTGTAAAATTGACGGTAACCTTTCCCTACTAATTTCGACCGACATCAGTGAAGTTCTAGGTTCAAGACTAAATTTTGTTTCAACAATTTCCATGAATTTAGATTAAATATGTAACCTTGTGCAATAAACCTTATAATCGGTTTCTCTTTCATGCATGAATGACTTCAAGGTAGAGAAGTACTTCTAATTATGCTAACATAAGTAAAAACACATTATAGTAAAAAACAAAAAAGACTATAAATTTGACTATAAATTTCTCTTTGATATAGGATACATATTCCGTACGTTACTATGAGGTCCAAAAAGTCTTTCCTTACCTGCAATAAATGAACCACCAAATGTAGCATGGTAATGAAAATATGAGGATTTTTTTTCCTAAGTTGCTTAAAATAACTGCTATTTCTCTTTCTAAGCGCATTAAGTCTCGCAATCAAGCATACTTGTGATGTTAGAAAATCAGTTAGATGTACATATGTGATTAAAGGGATGTTTTTACTTTTAGTTTAAAAGGTGTGGAGACCACATTTCTAAAATCAATCCTAGAGCAAAGTGGAAAGATGACTCCTATTGGAGGAATTTATAAAGTTTTTCACTATGCATGATTATTACTCCGTTTGGCTTTTAAGTTCAAATATAAAGTTTTTATCTAAGTTTTTGTCTTTTTTTAAAAAGTCAACATAAATTATAACTATTTTTTAGAAAGTCAACCAACTTCAATATTAAAATTTCATTTCAAACCTGTAGCAAGCTATTTTGATAATTCTATAATAGGATTTTGTTTAAATCAATAGATCATTCTATCAATTTTGTATATTTGATTTCATTTTGATTAGATTCAGTATTCATAAAATATAGATAACTGTAGAAAGCTCTTATAACTAATCTATTTATATGCTATTACTATTGCAAATTTTCAAAAATATATCAACTCGAGAATGAAGGTACACAGATTTAGAAAAAAGGACAAATTTTGGATAATTGATTACATTTTGCACTATTAATTCACGTATAGTCTACTCCTCTTTATGAATTAATGCACAGTAAGAGTGGGAGAGATCAAAAAGGAAAAAGGAGTTTGATTTGGACAATATGAAAGCTTTTGATTGTATTTGTATATGCAACTTGATGTTGGTAACTCACATGGGTGTGTTTTATACCAATGAAAATGTTTTTCTCAAGCCTGCAAGTTGAAATGATTGGGACCAGACATTTAGTATGAACAAAAGTACTCGTCAGCCAATTACGAGCTCGTCATTAATTGCGGATTGTTTTTTTATCACCTTAATTTGTAGGCACTTATTAGGCATCATTCGCAAGTTGATGGATGCTCTAGATCTGTTCTGGCTGAGCTATTATTGCTTCTTCAGACACAGATAATATGGTCAACATCGGAAGTAATAACTAGGCCAGCCACTAATTCGCCAATGTGTGCACATAGCCTAGTTTAATGTTTGAGAATGACACGGCATGCCATAAGCTTTTAAATATGTGATGACAGTATATAGCCCAAACCTGTAACTTGCCGTTGAAAACAAGTGGAACACGATTGAGTGCTGAAAGGAAAAACAACCATATCTACTTCCCAAGGAGAAACCAAAAATCCCACGAAAATGGAGTTCTCCTCTTGATGAAGTCATATTATGAAATAAAACGTGTCAAAATAATAAAAATAAATAAAAAAAGACCATCTTCCCATAATTATATATTTTTAATAAATTTTATCTTTATTTGTGTCCACATTAAGACTATGTTTAATTAGAAGGATGGAGAATATGAAAGGTGGAGAGGATGATAAGAATTCCTCATATTGTTTGATAGGCGAGAGAGAGATAGTTAAATAGATAGATGAAAGTTAGTTATTTAATTACTATATAGCTAATTGATATAACTTTTTAATAATTATTTTTGGAAGTAAAATAGACTTTATTATAAAAAGTGGTGGATTTGTTAAATCCTTCTACTAATGGAAGAATTCAAATTTGTAAGTTTGCAGGGAAACTTTCTCTCTCCTCTCCCCTTCCCTCTTCCTTCCAGTTCTAACCAAAGAAGGGATGATGTCTCTCCCTCTATCACTCTCCCTCTTTCTATCTCTCCCTCTAACCAAACATACCCAAAACTCTATATCACGGATCTGGCACTACAAACGTGTGAATAGTATTGCAATTTTTTTTTTTAAGTAATAGTATTGCAATTTTTTTGGATAGCAAAGTACAATATGTAAAACTCACTGATAATTCGACCACAAAAGACCTTTAGAAGGAAAAACTAGATAGATCCATAAATGAATCCTATTAAATTATAATTTTCAGATAACTAGCAAGTAAAAAAGAATTCACAGGTAATAGTATTGAAAGTTATTTTCATGGTCTTTTCACTTTGATGGGGTTTTTTTACCCACATGGAAGGCCACCGACAGTTTTTCAGATTAATCATGGACTTTTAGTATTTTGAGTCTCTTGTCTTTTTTACATATTTTGTTATTTTTATTTAAAAATTTCTTTTTGGTTATTCAAATAAAGTTGGAGTTAATATAATTTTGGTAATTAGTAACGACAATTTTTGTGAGAACGATACTTTACTTATAACTTTTTTACTTGTTTACAATATCAAGCACTTGTAATTTTCAACAACAATGTATAAGTTTTAAGTTTTTTTTTTTTTTTTTTTTTGTTTTGATGGAAAATGTATAAGTTATTTTCAATATAGTAAATCTCATGTTCATTTTTTTTGAGGTAAATTATATCTCATGTTCTAATTCCAAGAGATAACATATATATATACGTATGTATATATATAAATATATATATATATATATATATTTTTCGTTCTAATTTTGTTATGTTGTTGAATGAAAACAATTTATGGCATTTGAAAGAGGAAAAAAAAAAAATTGCGATACATAATGCATAGGTAAGAAAAGGAGAGGAAAACTAAATATATATATTACAACTAATATTTATTATTAATTCGGACATTGGATTGGGGGAATGATTTTTCCTTAATTAGGCAAACCATATCACGCATTAAATCCTTTTATAAAAATAAAAAATTAAAAAAAAAAGATAGAAAAAGAAAATCACGCATTAAACTGGATGGACATTATTCTGGAATTCAGTGGGGGACAAACACAAACATATACCATAATAATTTCATGCCAACTAGACATGAGCAAGCTTAAGATCCAGACAAATAAAGGCACAATGAGCGAAAGAGGCAGACAACAAACAGATACATTATTACTGACTCAGAACATACCCAGCAATTGAAAAGGTAGAAATGGCGCCGTATTATTATCAGTAGACCAGACATCAAGGGCAATCGCGTTTAAAGACGCTTCCACATGGCCGTTTGTCGGTCCCAGGGCCCCGGCAACTATTATAGGGTTGGCCTCTCGCTTCCCCACAAGCTGGCTTTCCTGGATTGCCAGTACCACTTGTTCCGGGTTTTATAGTAGCTAGAACCATCCGGCTAATTTCTGAATCCATCAGAAACTCATGCTCGAAGTCCTGGTGGGCAATGATATTAATGGTGCCGTTGCTAGACAGCATAATCGAAGTTGCGCCGCCAGCCATGAACTTAGTTGTAGTGTCGAGAATCAGTGTCGTCATCATTATCAGTGCTACAATTGTGCGAGGGATACCCCTCATTGTAGTTGCTGATCTCATGGTTTCTGTATTTCTCACTCTTTTGCAAACTCTTCGAATATGGCGCTGTTTTTCACAGTACACTTTCCCCTTCTAATAGAATCGCTGGCACACTCTCCCTCCTCTCCTGATGCCACGTAGCAGTTTTATTTTCTATAATCTGTAAATTAATTTGCTTTAGTTGAAAGGCCATCTCTTTGATGAAAATAACGAAATTGCCACTACTTTTTGCTACATTGCCTTCCTAGCTTAGTGCAGCTTTTTTTTCAAACTTTTTTTTTTTTTTTTTTTTACCGCACTAATCGCTTCGTCCTCACTCTTCGAACTCGTTTTTCTCTCCAAATGTTAAAAAAAAAAAAAAAACTCCCCTCCATTCGCACTTCTCCCACCCGATTTTTAATACGTTATTTCAGAAAATTTCCTTCCTTTGCTTCTTTTATATAGAAAGAAATAGTCCAATTAACAGAGAAATCAGAAATAAATAGTCACTAAAAAACAAATTTCCAAATCAACAACAACGAGTATTCGCCTCCATTTTAGCACACAGTAGAAGTACATGTTGGGGGGGGGGGGGGGGGGGGGGGGGTGGGGTGTGGGATGTGTTGGAGCTACTTGAAAAGTATAAAACAACTTTGTTCTTGCTCCACTAGCTTTATTAAGAATTACAATTCATGAATCCAATAGATATTATAAAATCGGATGGTCTGTGGGCTGTGAAGAACCTGAGAAGCAATAGTATTCTGAGGGGAAAAAGGAAATAAGGGAGAAAAATCTCGGTATAGCTTTTGTTCGTCTGATAATGGAGGTAATTTTGTCATTTACGAAGAATGATGGTCCTTGAAGAAAGTAAAGCTTCTATTGCAAGCGATTCTAATAGCAAGTGCAGCTAGTCCTCTTAACCTTAATTTGCCAATAAACCACTCGACAATGGGCCCCTTCAAAGTTCAACATTACTTTTGGAGTCAAAAAATAATAATAATGATGACAACGAAAAATATTTTTCATTTTAATTTTTTTAATGTTAAATATAATCGTAAATTGTTGAGTCATTATAAAATTTGATATCTGGATGAAAAAATGTAAAAAATAAAAAAAAATTGTTATTTTATGATAAATTTTGATATTTGAATGAAAAAAAAAAAAAACTCTATAATAGAGTGTTATATTTGGTACCTGGTATTTAGGGTTAGTTTTAAATTTCAACTACGAAATTCTTTTGAGGAAAGAGTTGTAATACCTAATTCATTATGAATAGTTAATGTTATGAGGCAAAATAAAAAGTAGTTAATGTGCCAAAATATTAAAATTTGTTTTCTATGGGGAGTGAAAGATTCAAACTTTTCATCTTATATAATTGAGCTAAATGTATAATTACTGCTAGATTATTCATGCAGTCACTTAAAATTTGATTATTAAAGTCCTGTTTGGTGGGATTTTTCCGGATGGAATTTTACCGTCTAATTCTACGTCTTACTTTCTCTTTTTTTCATTTTAAAAAACTCAAACTTTAAGTCTATAACTTTTTAATATTAAATCGAAATAAGATGATTTTTATGTCAAAATGCTTATAACGACGAGATAAACAAAACAATCATTTTGCATTATTTTTCTGAATAAATTTCAGATTTTTACATCATTTTTAATCTCACAGTTCATTTCCAAAAGTCTTTCCTTCAACCACACATTTCCAATCCAACTTCCGAAATTTCATCTCCAAAAGTCTCCCAAACGGACCGTAAATTGATATTTACATGTAAAACATAATTTTAAGTCACTCTGGCAGTTTTAAAAACTTTTCATTTTTTCTTACATTTTTTTTTAAATTACGGTTTTTCCACAAGTTTTAAAAATTTTTACTATTACCCTTTGATGGTTTCAACAACAGTCACGTATCCCACCAGCTGCCTCATCAACAAGAGATGGTCAGTCAAATCCTTATCTCATTCCACCGTTTGGCCCCCGCCTACCTATATGACCAAAGTTTTATGTATTGAATTGTGAATTTCCTCATTTTTCCCTCTTTCTTACTCGTTCGTCTTCTACTAATTTCTTTTCTTTTACTTCAGCTCTTCTTTAGCCCAGAAGAGAGTGAGTCTCAATAAAAGAAAATTCCATGGCTGAGAGGTTTAACTTAATTAGATGTACATATTAAACCCAACCTTTAGTTTAGGAGAAACTGGAAGGTGCTTACATTTCAGGTGGGATATGTGATTCTGATCCAGAGGGGCAAGCTTTCTAAACTAAAATTTGAGGCCTTATTCCACTCTTCTCATTCACGACTTAAGTTGAGAATTATCATATCTCAATAATCACGAGGTTTGAGTCATGACCAAAGCAATAAATTAAAAAAAAAATCTTCAAAAGTTGAACATTAATTTGTAGTTTCTTTTATATATAACTCCACAACTTGAATTCATACGTACAAAGTACAGTATTTTTTTTTTTTGGGGTGATTGTTAAAAACATCGTCCAAATATTGCCGTCTGGTACTTTTTTAATTTTAATTTTTTGAACTTTTGTAAGAGACAAACTATGTTTTACTTTTAGGTTTTCGAAATTGTTTCTTTTTTATGCCTTTTCCCTTACAGTCTTTTATTTTTAATTTCCTTTCATTAATATATATTATTATTTTATATGTGCAAATATTTTTTTTTCTTCAATCTGTCTGTTAATATATATATATATATATGTTTTTATATTTTCTAACTATAGTGTCATAAAAAAAAATGATCAAACAATTGGGTCTCTCTCTGTCAAATTTCTCATATACTAGGGATTCTTTTTGTGTAGGGCTTCTGCCGTTGTCATCACCATAATTGACAAGGGTGTTTAGCAAAAATAGAGTTGGAGGGTCCTAATTGGGAGTTTCATAGCTAGATCTAACTCACGAGCTTCCAGCTATTTGGGATCTGGCTATGCCTTAGTAATCCGATGGCTGGTAACGATGTCTTTACTTCCAATCGAGCTAATTAATTTCCTCTAAATTGTGAAGTACAACGGAGTGGTTGTTCCATATGAGACGAGAATTTTGCGGTCGATGTAATTTTGTATTCATAGGTTTTAGTTTTAATTTTATAATAAAGGAGGTAGTTCTCCGGTTTGTTTTGTATGTGTGCTCCACTTGAGGTGTTTTCAGACAGTATATGTTTATTGGTTCCATTAGTATGTGACTAGGTGGTGTTTGTTATAATATTATCTGTGATGTGAGTGATTATCTCTCAATCGATCGAAATATTTCGACTGTAAAATGTTTTTTTTTAAGAGAGCTTTATGAATGCTTAATTATAGGATTGTTGAGGAATTCGAGGAATTTTTCTATTACCAAGTCTCGATCAGCTTATATCCTCATTATTGAGCTTTATCAGATTTTACTGATAAAATCAGTCTTAGTCGATGATTGTGTTTCTTGTATCACATGATCGTTTTATCTTTGGTATTGGTAATGTGAATGGTAATTTCCCTTTCAAAAAATGACCTTAGCATGTACTTTTTTTTTCCTAATTAATCCAGTGAATATAGCTTTTCTTAATTGTTCTCGTATTCTAATTTTTATTTCTTTTTCATATGTACACCTACGGTCCTCAACGTCTGTCTCCAGCAAGCGCCTGTAGACCTGCCGCTCTGGTGTTGATTTCCAACTGGGATTGGAGTTGCGTTTACGAATACGGTAAATCTTTTATAAAAATAAAAAAAAAAAAAAAGTTGAAAATCAAAAGTGCACTTATCTCATGATAGACTTTTTTGTGAAAGACAAGTTACATTCCACAACCCGCGCCCCGCTGATTAATTGATGTCCCTGCAAGAAATTCTACTCGTTATCACCGTGATTAATTACGACTCGTAATAGATCGATCAAAAAAAAAAAAAAAAAGAACTATTTTAATGGGAAGGAGAAGAGGAAGCAATTGGTTTCGGTTCACCAATCGAAGAAAATTTGCTAGAATTGCTGGCCAACCGATCAGTGGTTAACAGTCCACTTTCGCCGACCGACAATTAATGTTGTCTACCGCCTTTCGTGGTTTCGGTCAGTACCGCTTGGTTGATCGTCGGTTTCAATCTTTTTGAACAGCCATAAATTACATTTAATGAAGTGTTGATTACGTAAACGTACTTACTGTTTATTGTTTGTTTTTTTTTTTTTTACTTCTCATCTTATCCTTTCATTCTTTTGGGGGGGGGGGGGGGGGGGTGATTTTCTCAATCTCATCCTTGGATTTATTTTTGATAAGACACATGTATCCAGACAAATAATCTAAGTATTTGTTAACTAACTAAATATTAATTTCTGAAAGTACTTTTAAAAAATAATAAAATATTAAAAATATTAAAAAACATCATTTAAAGAGAACAAAAAACTCAATCTATAAATGGCCACCAACAGGCAACGTCAAATCAAACAAAACAAAACATTTCATATTTGACCCTCAGTCGACACTACAAACCATTTCAGATAAACAGTTAGCCGGAAAAAAAATGTTTCAACAAATAAGGCAATGGAAGCAACTTGACCAGCAGTTCGAAGAGTCTCGGGATGACAATCCGTATTGGTGAATCGTGTTCATTTCATATTTGACCCTTAATTGATACTGTAACTCTTTACACGAACATGACTGATTTAGTAATTGTGTTATAAAACAAAACCCAAATACGACCATTCAATAAAATAGTTGATACAGACATGATTCTTGTAAACCATTTATTAAACGGGATCTTAAACATGTCATCAATCTATCAAACCCACTTAGTGCTATTTAATTTAGATCCGTTATTACCACATGGTTTTTTGACTTGTTGGTGTTCCAACCTCATGAGATTTCCTTGCTATTCTTTAAAATTTCAAAAGTTTTGATATGTTTCACTTTCATTTAGGTTTTAGGTTTGAACTTAAAGTTTTCATCTTTCACTTTCATTTAGCTTTCAGGTTTGAACTTAAAATTGTCATCTTAGTTTTTGTTTTTTTTTTCTTTTAAAGTTAATAACAATTATAACTAATTTTTAAAAAGTCAACTAACCTCAGCCTAAAACTTCCATTTCAAACCAGTTTTTACTCGTTAAATATTACAATTTAGTATCAGTTCTCATTATAATAGATATGTACCTTTTAATTTCAACATCTTAATTTATCCCTTTGTTTTCAAAACTACAATGGTATTTATTTAATTATATTTTCAAAATATGTTTCAATCCTAGGTGGATATGCCTCGCATATTTTTTGGACAAAAAAACAAGACAAAAGATAAAATATTCTTAATTAAAAATATTTTAAGCAAATGAAAAACATAAAATCTAAAAAGTACAACATGTTTTTAGAAGAAAAAAGATAAGACAAATTTGTGGATCTTCTTTCCTTATTTTCTAGATATAATGTTTTGCTTTGATATTCTTAAAATGTTTAAAATTATATTTAGAAATTATCCAAGGGTAATTTTTTTTTCCTTTTTCATTTTATTTTGTTTTGTTTTGTTCTGTTTTTGTTTTGTTTTGTTTTTTTTGTTTTTGTTTTTTTAACGTGGGAGAGAAGAAAATGAAACAGATTTGTTAAAATAAAAAAAAAAAACATTTATAGTTTCTAAAAATAGAGTATTGTCAAGGATCATGGGGAAGTGATAAATATAAAGTTTGATACTTTTCGCACCACGTAATAACTAGTTGATTTCATGTCTCTTACCATCGAAATACTATTTCAGAGATGAAACCTTAATTTTGAGGTGAAAAAACTCTGGGAGTTTCAGTCTCAGATATTAGCTAGAAGTGGTTGCAACGCGCCCTCTTTCTAACGGACATGATTCCGACCATGGGAAAGTGTAGCAAAAAGATAAAACTTCATCTGCAAAACCTTCTTCTCATGATCGTAATCCTTTTCTACTTCACTGCAATCACTCATGAACAGCAGCCTCCTTACGTGCCCGATGACAACATAACCATCGACTGTGGCTCCTCAGTAAACAACAGGACGTCATTCAGCCAGCGGAGCTGGAACGGAGACACCAAATACTTTCCTCTAGATGGTCCTAATAAACATTCGGTCACCTTGGCAGCTGCCGAGCCGCCAATGACGGACGATCCTGTCCCTTACAGCACTGCGAGGCTTTCGCACTCCGTATTCACCTACGCGATACGAGTCACGACTCCCGGACCAAAATTCATCCGTCTGTACTTTTACTCATCGTCATACGGAAACTTTGATCCCTCCAAGGCCTTCTTCTCTGTCAAAGTCGGCAAATACACACTCCTCAGCAACTTTAGCGTTTCTCTTACTGCCGATGCACTCGACCAAATGGGCATAGAGAAAGAATACTGCGTGACCGTTGAGCAGTCAAGTTTGAACATTACGTTCACCCCTAGTTCTTCAATTCCAGACGCCTTTGCTTTCATCAACGGCATCGAAGTTGTATCCATGCCCTCTAGTCTCTACTACTCGGGATCCGTAGGCCGTCAAGCTTTGCTTGTGGGACAGCAACGGCACATGTACACCGTCGAAGACACTACCGCTTTGGAGACGATGTATCGGATAAACATTGGTGGAAATGCGATATCTCCCTCCGATGACACCGGCATGTACCGGCAATGGGAAATGGAGAACAAGTACCTGACAGTGGCAGGACCTAGTGTTCCACCAGTTTCTTATCATAAACTCACATTAAAAGACAATATTACGTCCTATGCGGCACCGGCCGTCGTCTATACTACCGGCAGGTCTACGGGGAATGTTGAGAACATAACTTTACTCAGGAGCTACAACCTCACCTGGGAATTCCCCGTGGATTTTGGATTTAGCTACATGTTAAGATTGCACTTTTGCGAGATCGAACCGGACTTTAGTAGAGTCGGCGATCGGGTCTTTTTTATTTACATCGGAAACGACGTGGCTGAAAGTAAATTTGACGTGGTCTCGGTTTGCGGTGGTCAATATGT